>JASSUY010028865.1:0-46808 GCA_032466535.1 Forpus xanthops
GTGCTGAGGCCCTGGCACAGGTTGCCCAGAGAAGCTGTGGCTGCCCCATCCCTGGCAGTGTTCAAGGCCAGGTTGTATGGGGCATGGAGCAATCTGGTCTAGTGAAAGGTGTCCCTGCCCATGGCAAGAAGTTGGAACTGGATGAGCTTTAAGGTCTCTTCCAATCCAAACCATTCTGTGATTCTACGAGGGTGACACTTGGTTTATGACATTCAAATGCTCTGGGATGCTTTTATAGTAATCTTTCTTCTGATGCTGAATTAAGGTTCCCATGTAAATGTTCAACAAAGGTTAACTTTTATGCAAAGTATCAGTATCCTGTTTGCAAAACTTGCCTCTGCAAGATTGCTGTCAACATTATCTTTCAGGCAGCTAAAGTTCAAATGAGAAACAAACTGCCTTGGGAATGGGGTAGAGGAGGACCAGGGCGCAGCGAGGCAGCAGCAAGTGATGGGGAGGAAGGAATCCAGTGTCTACTAGCAAGTTTGCAGCCTGAAACACTGGGATTAATAGGTTATCTGATGCACAAATAAGACTGTTGCAGTTAAATGAATCCTAGCTCAATAGAGTTGAATCTCTTCCACAGGCTTCCCTGGCACTGTTGAATGGCATTGAAGCCTGGATACTTGGAGGTGGGCATTCCCAGGTTCAAGCAGGGATCCTAAAGGGTGGATGCTCAGGTCTAGGAGGGGATGACTGAACCATTTTCCCCCACTGTGTATAATAGCACACTTTCACAGATGTGTCTGTAATGCTCATGTAAGAGTGTATAGCTGAACCTTTATTATTATGGGGTTTTTAATAGTAGATGCTCAGGTACTTCTCATTTGCTTTAGGAGCCTCTGGAATTGACATTTTCTCTGCAGCCATCAAGGCTGGAAACCTTTATTTCCCTAATAAAAGATGGGATTTTCACATAACAACATGATTCTGGTAACTAGAGCTTTAAGAAAAAGGTCAGATATTGTGACACTTGTGATAAAAGCTCAAGATTTGACAAAGCCATATTTAATGCAGTTCCCAGCTGAATGGGGAATTGCCATTGCGCATTTGGTTTAAAGTATGATTCCATTTATTCCAGGAACGCTCTAATGCAACCTTTTCCTATTAGCTAAATAAAAGATTAAGTTAATGCTGCCACCTACTTTAAAATTTACTGAGAGTATCAGGGGGAAAAAAGGTGAAGACTTTTGTAGATGAGTCGCTATGGAAATATGCAATGTTGATAAAACTTTGCTTGGTGTCATTCATTAATATTCACAGTAGATTTCACTAATTATAATCTGAAGCAACACATCCTTGTTTTATTTTTTTTTACTTTTTTAGGTAATTGCACAGAATTTCTGGTCTTGTTTTATTAGTCACTGTGTATAAGTCGGTCTCTTCTTGAAAGCAGGGCAGGAGTAAAGGTTTTAGGACACATACTTCTTGGAGGCAGTGAAGAGGGCAAAGGGTTTGAATGGAAATGTCTACAAGCAGGTGCTATTGGCCTTTATCCTACCAAGGGTTTGATATTGGGAGAGGACCTCTGTGGCAATTAAGCATTCTTTCACGTCAGACACTTGGAATCAGGTTTTATCCTTCCCGGACTCCCAGCCCATAAAGCGTGACTACAAATAGGAATACAAAGAGTAAGAAGATTATTTTCCCATATTTTCTAGTGAATGGCAGGCTTGTGTGTCCATAGCACAGAGTTCGTTAAAATGGCTGGGAAATTAGTATTTATTTAGTTAAACCAAGTCCTTTGTCCCAAAAGTCTTTGCAAGGGTACCTATGACTCTTTAATGTAAAAGACTCCTCCATACTTTTTTGAGAAAAGCAGAGAAATACATCAAAACTGGTGAAAAATAAGCTGTGCCAATGACATTTGCACATTGAATATTGTAAATGAGAACATGAAACAATTTGTGGTGAAATTTTTCTGTTTATATTCATGGAGATTGTTTCAGAAAGGATGTTTTATTTTGTTTTCCCTTATTTCACTACTGAATACCAAGATTTTATTGTTTCTTGTATACCCATGCTTGCTTTTTACCAGCTCTGCTGATGTATAATGTATTTTCACATATTCTTGCCCCTGTTTATTAAAATATCTTAAACACTATTGAATTAGGTCCTGTACTAGCCTTTCACCGTGGGCTTCACGGGGCAGGCATGGCTTGGGATCTGCTCTGTAGCTCTGCTCCTTCTTTTTCCCTTGTTAATTAATCAGTTTCACACTGTTGATCAACTTTCAACAGCTTAAGACTGTTTTCCTGTATTCTGAAAATACACAAAGGAACATTGCTGTAAAGGTCTGGTGTTCAGGGAAGGAGCAAATACTGGCTCCAGCGAGTATCTAGAGTAGAGTAGCATCTACTGGAAACTAAATGAAATGACAGCTCAGAAATTAAAAGTACGATAAAGCCTGGGCCATACAGAAGAAGGTATCTGCTTCCACTCCTCAGGCACAAACCTTCCACAGTCCATGAGATGATGTGAAGAGAAGACCAACCTGGATAAATCCATACCGCCAGGCTGTTTGGCATATTCCTCAGTAAGCCTTTATTGAGGCTTTTACAGGAGGAACCCTAATCAGAGATAAGTTAATGCCTGGTCCCTCTCCTCCCTCCACAGGTTTGCAGGGACTAGTGTCCCAAGACCATGTGTGAGAGAGCAAGGGGTGCCGGGCATAAGCTCCCTCTACTCCCCCCCTTTTCTAGGACATTGTACTACAGCTGGGGACTGGCACCCTCCTCTCCTGGAGCAAGGCTTTGACTGAAGATCCTCCGCAGGACTGGAGGAGGGGTTTTACCAGACATCAGAGTGAAATCCTTCAGTATTTTGGCCTGGGATTTCTATATGGGGCTTGCCCCCCCCCCCCCCAGAGGTAACACACAACTGGCTTCTCTGTTTGCATTGCTTCATGTAGGTAGCTCAGACCACACATCTGGAGTGAAAGAGGAAAGGTACTAAGTGGACTGCATTGATTTTCATATGTTCATAGGTATTAGGGAGGTAAAAAAACCTATTAAATCATCTAGTCAGTATAATCAGAGCAGAATTATTCCCTGCTGGACATTTACTGGTGGTTTGTCAACTCTAGTTCAGGAAATTGAGTTGTAGTGTTCAATATAATGGATTCTAAATTTCCTTTTAATATCAGTTTTCTTTGGTTTCTGCTTTTACATTAGTGCATTGATGTGCTTTATATTGATTGACTTTTCTTAGTGTAATGAGAACAAAAATGCCACTTATCATTTAAGTCACTTAACTCAAACTAGCAAGCTATCAAGCTAGCCTTCTCCCAGGAGAAAGTCGTAATGGCTAGAGCAGAGAGCCATGTCAGTATAGAAGTGTTGGTAAGATAGATAATTCTACAAATGTTTTAATTTATTTCAAAACAATGGTAACAAGTTATGCAGCTGAATATGCCATCAAAAACTACTCAAACAATTAATTAAATCCTCAGCACTAATCTTGCCAGTCCTACTTGTTTCTCAGCTTCCTAGCAGTTCTCATACATCTTACGTGCTCAGCTGCCTTTGTAAAAGCAGAGGAAATTCTTCAAAATCATGTGAAACAAAGCAAATTAACTGTCGAGCCAAATCCCTACTTGGTTATGACAACTATACCATGCAGATCTTTATAGAATCATAGAATAGTTAGGGTTGGAAAGAACCTTAAGATCCTCCTGTTCCAACACCCCTGTCATGGGCAGGGACATCTCCCACTAAACCATGTCACCCAAGGCTATGTCCAACTTGGCCTTGAACACTGCCAGCAACGGAGCGTTCATAACTTCCCTGGGCAACCCATTCCAGTGCCTCACCACCCTTACAGTAAAGAATTTTTTCCTCACATCCCATCTAAACTTCCCCTGTTTAAGTTTGAACCCATTACCCCTTGTCCTCTCACTACAGCCCCTCATGAACAGACCCTCCCCAGCATCCCTATAGGCCCCCTTCAGATACTGGAAGGCTGCTATGAGGTCTCCATGCAGCCTTCTCTTCTCCAGGCTGAAAAGCCCCAACTCTCTCATCCTATCTTCATACGACTGAAAGAACAACACTAGACCCATTGCTTTCCCTCCCTTCAACTAATAAAACCTGATGCTGCTAGTAGTGGCCTGTTCATACATTTTAACATAGCAGCAAGCAGCCCTAGCATGAAAATAGGTAACAGAAGTAGATTTTTATCCTTATAAACAGATTTCTGCAAAAACACCATGATTACTGTTACATATATCATCGCTTAATGGGAAAGATATTGTACGCCTGTAGCACCAGGCTCTTACAAACATGAGTTCTGAGTTTTAACACCCCAAATGCTGCCAAACTTAGCTGCTGGAAGAGAGCTCTGGGCTTCAACATCTGTAGAGTGCAGATGTGGCACAGAGTGAAATGTAATCTGAAACTGCTGTAAAGCAATTAAATTCTTACCAATCTTAGTAACACATCACTGGAATTATTTATAGTGTTAATTTTGAATATGGAGTAACAGCCTACCCTGTATGTTGGGTAAGAAGTGATCAAATTGAGAATGATACACTCACATGGCCTGTTCCTTGTGCCAGATTTTTATGAACTTTTAATAAGTTTGGGGTAAAGAAATAAGGCAGATGATACAGCATTTTCTCTTTGTAGAATGTTACACTCATTTTTAATTATGAGTTTGAGGAAAGGCATGAGGAGAAAAAAACATCCAGATCCTGTCTTCTCTTTCTTGTGTTGTCTACCATCATATTTAGTGTATTGCAGTGATCTGCATCTTGCCTAGAGCATGCAATTACTGTCAGGAGTTCAGTTTTTACCCAGAATTTCTCTGAGGATTTCCAATCCAGCCTGAAAATATAAAAGCCTTCCGATCACTTCTGACTGTCAACAGATCTGTTCTTATTCCCTGCCAAAAAAAGTTAATTACAAATAAACTATTTCAAGAGAATCTGAAGTGCACTCAAACCAGGCTAACTGCTGTCAGTGATTCTCTGCAGAAGGTGAAGAATCACAAAATTTCCCATGACTTCAGGCTGTTTCCCTGGAAAGGTGTCAAAGACTGAACTGAGGAGAAGGTGGTTGGGAGCATAGCTAAGTCACACTCCTCAGTTCCAGACCTAATTATACTATTTACATATGGCTGCTAGCCAAGGAAAACAAATATTTCCATGCTTTCTCCATCCATCTTTCTTTATCTCAGAAACTGTTTTTGATTCATCCTACATGATCTTATGAATAAACTGGGAAGGGAACATTAGGGCAGCCAGGCTGAAGGTCCCTGCACCTCAATGGCCCATTTCCAGCAATGGCATGGGGAGGCTATTGAGGAATAAGGGCAGAGCAAGTAAATATCATCCTTCTCTTAATGGTTTCCCTGAAAATGACTTTTTGCAGATGAGGGAACTTCTTTAGCTGATACTTCCTGCACCTCCTGTTGGCCCCACAGACATTAGTCGCATCCTTGGGCAGGGAGTGATGGGGACATCCTGTCAAGGGCTATATCCACGTGCCTGTTTCAGCTCTGGCTCCTCCTAGATCCCTCCAACACTTACCAGTGCTTGTAGTGGAAGATGTGTTGCAAATGCTTGAGCCTGCTCTACTCCCTGCTTCCATAACCTGGGGCCTCTGGCTTATTTCCTGAGTTACCCTCTCTATACAGAAGAGGCGTAGTTTACCAATTTGTTCCTCCTAGGTACGTTTTTAATATGTGATCATGCTCGCTGCTCCTTTTTGACTTTCTTTCCCCCATTTCTGTTATAGCTGCTTGAGACCAGAGCTGCATACATCTATCCATTGGACTACCTCTTAAAATAAAAAGGATTTTCTGCTCCCATTCCCCCACTCTTCATTCCCATTTATGTTAAGAAACTTTCTCACATCCTTGTTCCTCTATTTCAGCTAGAAACCTTTTCTTTTTTCCTTAATTTTTGGTCTAACTTCGTTCATACTCAGATTATATTTCTTGTTGTTATACGTTTTTCTTTGGTTTATGGGTATTTTTCATGTCCCCTTTCAGCCTCTCTCGTGTCCCCCTCACTCTGGCTAAGACAAGTGAAACAGGCTCTTCTAACTGCTGCTTAGGATGAGCAAATCCTGCAACAGTTCTCAATAAATCACTAAAGCCAAGGATCTCTCCACTAATCATGATACCTTTGTCTCAAGCAACTGGTCTATATCTACAGTTTACTCTCCTTATAGTCAAACAGTAATAAAATCCAGTATGCAACATTTAAATTATACAAAATTTCAAACATATAAGAAGAGCTTGAACTAAACTAATTAAGTCCCTTGGCCCTTGTCATGCAGGCCTGGAAGTCTTTCCCAAAACATCTAGTTACACATTGTGATAGCGGTGAATCCTTCAGCAGATCAAATGGAGTTATTTCACCTGTTATATCTATTACTGCCCGTACATCCTTCTTATTAGATAAGAAATGCAATACTCTGTTATATGCAGTGTTTATCATTATACCTTCTGGTAAGGAGTGTCTTAGGGGTCCGTGAAGAAATAAATTCCTATTTTGTTCTAGAGACCATTTTTTTTCCACTTTGGATATGGGTTCTCCCGTTTCACTTGTCCTGTATCACAACCACATACATAATGTCTCAGTGATGCTTCTTACTGTGCCAAAACTTCTTAATCTGTTGCCTTTTCTCAGGCTGGTATGTTGAATGCAGCTCTGGATTTTGTTCTGCTAGATGTTCAAATCCTTAGAAAGTGTGTCCGTAGTCATGGAAGTGCTTATAATGTGTGTATACCTTGTGCATGGATATATCTTTGTTTCTAGGGATCTTTCCTTGTAGATAGGTCATTTTCCAATGGCAATAACATCAGTTTCAGCAACAATGATCTTCTCAAAAGTTGATATTAATTTTTTTACATCCATGAACAAAACTTGAAGGTGATTCCTCTGAACATACTTGCTTTTAATGCTTTTAGCACCCAAAATGTGTTGCCCTGTGGTTTAGGCACTACTGCTGTTTCTCCAGTAGTTCCCCTGAACCTATCCATGAGGAAAGTGATTTCTACTTCTGAGAGATGGTCAGTGGCTGCCAGGAGCGGGGCCTGGATAGTTAATTTAATAGAAATTAATTAACTTATTTGCATCGCATGAGAAATGGCCATCATTTTCCCACTGTCTGTGGTTTGCTGCCTTAGCTCCATGTTTCCCGTAGCGAGAAAGGTTTGTTCTGTGTTCTTGTCCCAAGGAAGCCGTCCTTCACCACCACCAGCTGCTCCACTAGCTCAGTGCCTCCTCCAGGCCAGTCAACTTCCTACAGATTTTAGAGTAAGTGTTTGTTGCTACTCTGAGCTCGGAAATGACAATCTCCTCACACATGGTGTTCTCCCAGGGCTAAGGCAGGCATGCTGTGATCCGTGGCCATGCAGGAGGTATGTCACTCTGCTTTCAGACTCATTTTCGTAGACAATTCTCCCTTTTCCAGCCACTGACATGGCACATTTGGTATTGGAAGAAGTTTGTTGCTTCTGGTTAAATGGCATTAATTTTAAGCTGTATCGATGTTCTCCATGAAGCAACCCCTGAGGTGCAAATCCTACAGCTGTGCCTTGCACAGAATACAGGTGAAGCCCTTGGTTGGTGGAACATGAAAGGAAAAATAAACAGAGACAACTTCCACGCTAAAAATCTTAACCACCTCAGAAAAATCCAGAAAGTGTTTATGCTTCCTCCTTTTAAGTAATTCAATCTGCTTATTTTAAACTCAGAGTTAGTATGGCCATGTCCTACAGAGCCATAAATCAGAGTGATCTGTCTCTTTGCAAGTACAAGATGGATGCCTGCTTCATGTTAATGACTATTCAAACTACTCAGGCAGTGTGGAAGCACGGAGCTGTCAAGGCACGGTGTTCAGGGTGTATCATCTGGTTCTCTTCATCCCACAGGGCAGGAATATCTCAGCAGCTGCCTTGTCCGTCTGGCCCCAGAGAGGTTCTCAGGCCACTCAGGCACAGTTCCATTGCTTGTTTAGTGCCTTTTGTCGAGCATCTGCTCGTTACTCACCCAGTAACTATTCCTTAGTGCTTTTCCTCCAATTACCTCGATTTCCTGGATCCTGGATGATTGCTTGCATCAATGTTACTTGCATTATATGCATAGCTGGGACAGTTTCTGAAGCTCCCCTGTGAAACAGGTGTGCCCCCTCCACTGACAAGTATTTCTGCTGGGTTTTTATTGCTGTGAAGCTGGTGCACAGCTGCTGGAGGCCAGCAAGAGCTCAGGCAAGCAGAGTGCAGGAGCAGAACCATCTTTTCCTCAAACAGAGCCTTTACTGAAATGCCAGGTATGAGAGCTACATTTTCCTGGGGCTGTGAGAATTCCCTGATAAGATCCTGCTGGATAACAATGTGGGGCAGGCTCATTCCTCACCCTGGAAAATGAAATTACTGCCAGTTTCACAATGTAAAAAATCACAGAGAAAATATGCCAGTGGGTGGCAGGGAATGGTGCTTAGTCACTGGGTGTTAAGCAATGCTGGACAAGACAAACAAGGATTGCAGACTCTTTGAGGATGCCACATCAAGTTTGCTTTGGAAGCATGTGGGAGCCCTTGCCTGACACACGCAGGCACAGGCATCTGCAACCACAGCTGTGCTTTGGCCCAGGGCAGAAAGGCAGGAAAGGAGAAGCTCCTCAAAGCCAAACCAGCTAAATCCATCTCAGTGGGGTCTTGTTACTCACGTGGGGAAGGTAACATGCAAAGACCAGAGAAGCTTATTTTAGAACTAGAAATGCAGCTATCCAACAAGCCTTGATTATTTTCTTAATTTACTTTATTTACTGCACTGTATATGTTTATTATTCAGTAAAATTAGCATCACCTCAATTTCCATCAATGTGGAAATTACTTGGTTTTTCAAACCTTATAATGGCTATTTTATTGCTAATTTTCAGCTCAGCTCAGGTATTTAAACACAATCTTTAGTATCTCTTCAGCTATATATGCTATTTTTTTCATATTCCCTTCTGAAATACTAATATATTCAGGCATGAACAGAGAATATTCTCAGCTGTCCTCATCAGGAAACATGAAATGCTAAAGGTATGTGGAAATGAAGTTGTGCTTAGGGAATTTCTATTAAGCTGTTGCTTCAAAACTAGAGCAGCCAAAGTTACTTCAGAATTCATTTTGTTACATAAATATGCATCACTAGATCCTGACTTTTACTACTGTGGACAGAAATAGAGTTTTAGCTAACACCTCTTACCTATGGTTTTGCAATAGCATGACGTTATAGATACTAAAAACAAAACAGATCTTAGCTGCCACACAGAAGCCAGGTAGCAGAATCTTGCAAGGGGGGAAAAAGCATATTTTGAGAAATTAGAAGTGTCAGACTAGCTGACTGTCAAGCTTAGGTGGAGAAAAGCACTAAGAACGCTTCTGGAAATAAGTTAGAGACAGTTTTAGTACAGATTTCTTCAACCTCACATAGCCAGGCTCTGGACCGAGCAAGAAATCACACATGGCTGTGAAATGTCATGTTCAGAAAAAACAGCCATGAAATGTCCATTTGAATACACAAAGGCATAAGAGAGACTTGAACTGTTGTTACTCTAAATGCAATTGGATTACAAAACCCCGCTCTAAAAACTAAACACAGCCTCTCAACGTGAGCAGCATTTCCAGACCATCAAACATGACGAACTGAGTTAAAAAGTGCCCTTGCTTTGCGAGTCTGGATTTTGGGTGCCCAGCCCCTGGGGAACACCCATGTGTTAGTTCACATCACACCTCACCTGAATCCATGAGCAATAGGACTCCATGTCTGCCACTCCCAGCTTTCAAAGACCTCGGAAAGCACACCCTTAAAGAACTGTTGTCAACAGAAATGCAGAGAGTACAATTGTGCTGCATGCCCACAAATGCACCACCACATAAACAGCAATGAGAAGTGATACCAAAACAAGGAATGGGTCATCATCTCCGCTACCCAAGCACGCAATACCTGGAAGGAAGGAAGAGGGCTCTTCTTGCTGAGCTTCCTCAGCAAGTTCAGCATGCTGCTCCTTCCTTAGCTGTAAGAAATCACTTTGGTTTCTAAGCCCATAGCAATAAACACCTGACACTTCCTTAGAATGGCTTGGTCTTTTGTCCCAATCCAATCCATCGGCTTTTTTACCAGTGCCCCATATAGAACTGAATTCTTTCCTTTGCTTCTGTGGAGCTGTTTTGGTTTTGTACCTTTGCATGCAGCTGGTCTGTTTTAACTCACTGGCTTACCAAATGTATTTTTCCTTTATATGAGAAATAGCGTGGAAAATGCTTTGATAGGTGTGTATCCTGGGTCTAGCCAGAAATGGCAGATCAACTTCTTCATGTAAATAAGAAAAAGAACATAAATGCTTAACAGCTTTTTCTGAGGTGGTGATGTTTTTTAGCTTGGAAGTTGATTGATCAAGTGCATTATTGATCAAATTCAGAGTAGGCTTCTTAGAAATGTCTATCACTAAGTTGTTGATCTCAAGAAGGAATTTCTAGTCAAAACAAGAGGTATGTGAAAGAGGGGAAATGAGGGAGCAGTTATAGAACAGTCAATATCCTTACGACTTTTATTCACATGGGAAGAGTAGCTTATTACCCTAATTTTTAACTAGAAATAGGTGGGGCTACAGGCATTTATACAATTCTGTAACTAATGATATCCTTACTTCTTTCTTTGAATGGAGCTATTTAATTTTGCATACGTATATCAATACACATTGAGCAAAAGACTGTAGTTATTTACAAAAAAAAAAAAAGAAGAAAAAATCTGTGATTCTTGTAATTGGTTACAATCTGCAGTGCAAAAAACCCAAGCATTTAAAGGAATAGGCAATGAATGGTAGGAAAGCCTTAGAAAATACTCTAGCCCCATGACTAGTGAGCTGACCTTAGATATAACACACATGGGTTTGACTCCCAGCTTGTACCCCATCTCCTGGGGAGCTTCCTAGCCACAAAATTCCTAGATATTCTGGAGCCTCTTTCTCTCATTCTGGCTTATCATTACAAATTTTAAGCATCTTGGTCTCATCTTGATGTAAATGAAATTAAGTATCAAGCCTTTTTTGTTTAGTTTAATTTAAATTAAATACCAATTTTTCCGACCAAGCCTGCTCCCTTGTATTCACTTCTGAATGCATCAGACTCTTGCTGGAGTGCCAGAGACAGGGTCTGGTTTTTCTAGTTTTTCCTCTTCTAGAAAATCCTTTACACTTGAAGCACCGCAACGTTTTAATCCTTCTCTTCATGTCTGAAATGTCTTATGTCACTTTGAATAAAAATTATAGCTATAGAAATCTGCATACTACTGCCTGGACTTGTGGGTGACAGCTTGGACTAGGACTTCTTGTAGTTCTCAGCTACCAGCATACATTATAAGTGAGGAAGAGTATCTTGGACTTTGGGCTTTGGTAGGGTGCTCTTCACAGTTCTCAGAGCAGAAGGGATTTGCTCCAGTTGTTTTGGGAACAAGAAGACACAAACCAAGACAAAGTGTACCACTGAGTATTCTGAAGCTGAGTCAGGCTCCATACTTCCTTATCACATGCCAGGGAGTTGGTAAATCCAAACACTTTATTCCACTTAGACACTTGGAAACTTACTCCTTTCAGATTTATCCATCACTGACCCCATAATCTATTTGTGTTGTTGATGCATAGGAATACACTTTCACCACAAGGTCATCATAGAATGACATATGGTAACCTGTTTATGGTGAGTCTGAGGATTGGTATGCCTGCAGAGATGGGATATTTCACTAGGTGTTAAATGATTCTCTAATTCTCAATGTGTGGTGAGTTTTAATGATAAAAGTATGTGCTCACTTTAAAAAGAGTGGATTTTCCCTATGGGAACAAAGATAAAACAATAAATCTCCCCATCCTGATTCTGCCTAATATTAAAATTTCTTTGCTCTGCCAGCTAACTAGTCTTTTCCTTTTTTCTTTTAAGCTAGACTCTCCATAGCATCAAGGCATCTACGCCATAATCCAAAGCATAATGCTACTGAGTATTACTAAAATCTTTTTAATGAAAAACTTCTTCTGAGGAGTTTTCCTCAGGAGGACAAATGTTTTTGAGAGAGGTCTCTTTGGATACTGCAAGCCACCTGCAGAAAAGCATGACTTCTCACATCCACTCCACTGGAGTCCCTGTGAGCTTCCTAAGCACTTTCTGACAAGCGTAACATAAATAGGAAGCAGGCTTTTGTCTTCATGAGATTCCCACCTGGAAAACAGAGGAAGGCTCAATGGATAAATAAAACGTGTCTCAATTGAAAGATTCTTGCCAATTTGGCAAGATGGCTCATCGGTCAGGTTGTGACTAAGTTACATTCTAAAACGAGAAAAACTGAATGAGTCTCAAAATGTATTGTCTCCAGCTGAATGCTGTCATTTAAAAAAACCCTTGCGCTCCAAAAGCTATGCTGTCCTTTAATAGCATGCATTATTTTTAACGACGCAGTTCTTTGAGCTGGGGAGGAAAACTAGCAGCAATTGGACAAGCTCAGCTGGCCTCAAATTTTAGTGTTCTCTCTGGTGCTTTTCTAGAGTAGCACAGTGCAAAATCCTCTTCTGTTTCTTGGTAAACAGAAATGACAGGGTGTGGAGAAGAGGCGGTGTGTTTGCACTCCAGAGGATGGGAGCTGGCTGTACTCATTTTGAACCACCATAAATTACTAGGAGCACAGGAAAGGGATGAAAGCTACTTAGAGTCTTCCCTGCATAACTGAGAGATTTTTTTTCTTGTATTTGATTTGATTTGATTTGATTCTTATGTTAAAGTTTGTCTTCATAAAACTTGCAGCACCTAAGTAAAGGGGATAAAGCCTGGATCGTATCAGGGGGGTTATATATAAATTCAGCAGCGTTTGTGTGTTTGCTAACACAGTCTTAGAGATGTTTTTTATGTCTGAGATCCATTCAGGGCTCCAGGTCAGTTCATCTACTGATTTTTGGCAGGTCAAAGGCGGTGATCTTCTCTCTCTACTACACTCCGGTGAGACCCCACTTGGAGCACTGTGTGCAGTTCTGGTGTCCTCAACATAAGGACATGGAACTGTTGGAGTGAGTCCAGAGACCACAAGTATAATCAGGGGCTGGAGTGCCTCCCATATGAAGACAGGCTGAGAAAGCTAGAGCTGTTCAGCCTGGAGAAAAGAAGGCTACATGAAGACCTCATAGCAGCCTTCCAGTATCTGAAGTGGGTGTATAAGGATGATGGAGAGGGACTCTTCATCAGGGACTGTAGGGATAGGACAAGGAGTGATGAGTATAAACTAAAACAGGGGAAGTTCGGGCTAGATACAAGGAAGGAGCTCTCTGTGAGGGCAGTGAGGCACTGGAGCAGGTTGCCCAAAGAAGTGGTAAACGCCCCATCCCTGGCAGTGTTCAAGGCCAGCTTGGACAGAGCCTTGAGCAACATACTCTAGGGTAAGGCATCCCTGCACATGGCAGGGGGTTAGAACTAGACGAGCTTAATATTCTTTCCAGCCCAAACCATTCTATGATTCTGTACTTTTTCATGTAGTAAAGCCAAACTAGTTGTGGATGAAGGTAATTCTTGGTTGTTGCAAAGCTGCTAGAAATGCTTCTTAGAGGAAGTGATGGAAACTTGCTTGAGGACACTGGGACTGAATGTCCTGGCAGTGTAAGAGGCTGTAAAATCATAAAAAGTAGAGTTAAAATGCAGACACCAATCCTGAGGATCTGCCTGCTTGAGGCTTATGCAGCTTAGAAAGCAGGTGTGTTTGTTTTAAAATAAACAGTACAAGGAGAACACGGGCTTATATCTTCTGATGGAAACAACTACTTTCTCTACTGTCCTGCAAGGAGAAAGGAAAACTCAGCTGCAAATTTTATTCAGAATCAGATTTCCTGTATCTATTTTTTGTCATCTATTTCTGTTGCACTCCTTCAATCCCCAGCATACATTCCCCATGATACTCAAAGAAAGTAACCCTCTCCTCACCTTTCCTTGTAACTTATGCTCTCACTTTCGCCTAATCATCGGAGGTTTCTTCCCATCTGTTACAAATCATTGTTTTTATTGTGTTTGACATGAGCAAGAGATAGTAGAGATTTTTGTATTTTTCTTTTACAAAGGCTGTAGTAATTTATTTTTCCTGCTGTTACAGGAACTTGTGTCTCAACTTCTGGTATTGAAATCTGATTTTGAAGCTTTTTCATGCTAAGATTCTTCAAACAGGTGTTCCTCAGCAAGCCAGGGAGAAGTATTTTCACTGAATTGCAATGCTAAAACCTATGGGGCATGCATCGCTGAAACCAAAGAACAAACAGGACATCAGTAACACAATCCCAGTCTGTAAACACCAACCACTCTGATTAAAGTACTTAGGTTCAGAAGTGCATAAACTCATATTAAAATGTCAGAAGTATCTTAATTGCCAAATTGCACTCTCTTGCAGCTGGACTTAGATTCTTCCATAATTTGTTTGCTTTTGGTATTACCTGAAGTTCTGAATTTCATGAATTTACAAGCTGTCATGGAAATTCACTTTGTCAGAGGCTGAAAATAAGTAGCAGTTGCATGTACTCATAAACCCCTTTTATTGCCTTCCTACACAAATTTAATTTCAGTCCTTTGGCTGAAATGTAAAACACAAGGAGGCACACTTAAGAAAACTAAAACCCCATGTTTCTAAAATGCGCAAATGCAGAGAAATGAATGTGTTTCAGATTTCATTCTGCACTGATCACTAAAATATAGCTTGTCAAATCATATTAGGAATTGAATTGCTTTCTTTTTTAGCCAAAAAGAGAGTAAAATGTCAAATCAGTTGCAGTCCTTTATTCTTTGAGCACAGAGAATACTTTTATCACCAAACTACCTAATATTTTCCCATATGCATCACTCTCCCCATATGTGTAACTACAAAACAGACCAGAAGGAAAAAGAAAAAGATAAAAATCAGCCAAATAAGATGTATTTCTCCCTTCAAAATACAATCCTAGATGCAGAATCTGGAATAATTAGCAGCCTTTTATGCTCAGAAACAATTTTAATATAAATGATATTGTAACCTGGGGCCCAAGTCTGTAAACATTAAAGAATATGAGGTTACTTTATGCATGTGAGTAATTCCTCTTGAGAACATTTGCAAGATTAGAAACCAGAGTAATGTAATAAAATAGTATGGAAGGAGATTGTATTACATCTGTACAGGCTGTACCAGTTAAGATACCGCTAATGTGGTCTATTTAATATTAGTAGTGAAGTACAAGGTCTTGTCACATTAGTGGCTTCGTAAAGATGATAATATTGGTTATGTTAACAAAACAAAATCAATTTCTAGCACTACCAGGTTGGCATCTTTGATGGGGAGACTGAAGTCTAGGTAAAGAATGCATTTTAGGAAACAATCACTAGATATTCTTTGATACACAGAAAGTAAGCTCTGAAAATCCTTATCAATGCGGAGAAAATCTATTAATGGTATATACTGCACTGGACATACAAAAAGGTAGCATACTTACTTGTTACCTGTTTAGAGTGGTCCAGCCCTATTGCTATTGCAATTAACAGCAAAATGCCTGGGACTACAGGAAGCCTGCCTGTAAGATCTCAGTGAGCCAGAGACGTGGAGACAGCAGGGTTGCACGCATCTGCACCAGAGAGTGATCTGGCCCTAAACAAGCCTACAGGAAGATACTGGGTTTTTTTATTATTATTATTACTATTCAAATATTTTAGAAGGAAATTATACACTTTAAATGCTTTTCTATGAATTTTAAATGCCCAGAGAAGTACAACAAAACACTTCTGGAGCTCTTTAAACATCAGTGATATTACTGAAAACACAGTATGTGTTTGAAACTTAGATTCCTTTCCGTAAAAGAGGACCCCATTACATGGAAATGGAGAATCTGTTGGGGATCCTAAATGGTGGATGCATTTTTGTCAGCATAAACAGCTCAACAGTAGTTTCACTTTAATATTACGTTAGCAGTTTGCATCTGTTTTCTTACAATTGGACCTTTGAGAAATGGTATTTATAAATCATATTTGGTAAAAAACACTAGAGAAAAAAGGAAAAAGTTTTTTTACGAACCCAGAAACATGTTAGCAATCATATACCCAAGTCCATCTGCTCTTCAGTCTTAAACCCTAAATAGATATTTCAATGGCATTCAAATTTTCTCAATTGCACCAGAGGAGAGCTTTGAATGGTCCTCTGGAGGTTAGATCAACTCCTGCTTAGGCCACTGGCATATATTTAATGACCGAAGCAAAGCTTAAAAAGAAGAATTTCAGATCCCAGGAGTCAAACCAGTGTTTTCTAGAAAATTTTCTGATCCCAGTGAGCTTTCTTCTGAGATAGTTCATCTAAAGGTACACAGAGAAATGGTTCATTGCAGAAGGGCTAGCTAAGTCTTCTGACTCGAGCCAGTGAAAAACTCAAACGCAGCCTGAGACAGTGAAGAAATTACCACAATGAAGGGGTGTCCTGGGTTCAGCAGCAGCATTCATTTTTCTCCTTCTTGGTAGCTGGTGCAGCACTGTGGTTTTGATTTTCGGCTTGGGATCAGTGCTGATAACACCAGTGTTTATAGTTATGGCTTAGAATGTTTAAGCTGGCCAAGGACTTTCTGAGCCTCATGCTCTGCCAGGGAGGAGGGAAGCCGGGAAGAAACCAGGAGGAAGCAGACAAGACATCTGACCCAAACTAACTAGAGATGTATTCCATACCACAGCACATCATGGCCAGGACATGAAAACGGAGGGCAGAGACCCGGAAGGGTGGGGGTGCACTGGTTGGTTGGGCTGGGTATCGATGATGAGTGATTGTATTCTTTTTCCTTATATTATCACTGGTGGTAGCAGTAGTGATTTGTGTCATACCTGAGTTACTGGACTGTTCTTATCTCAACCTGTGGGAGCTACATTCTTTCGATTCTTCCCCCCATCTCCCTCCTGCCCTTGAAGTGGGGGGGAAGAATGTGGGGGGAGTGAGTGAGCAGGCTGCGGGATTTACAGCTAAAACCACAACAAGAGGGAAAAGCCAAAAGGTGAAATTCAGTTCCGGTCCAAACACTTACAGGGTCCTGAACAGCACAGATGCTTATTCTGTACTGTGCCCCTTGCTGAGCATAGCAGTTCATTCGCTCCAAAGATTTGAAATAGCAAATTTTCTATTGCCCAATGAAGACATACGCTGTAAGACTTCATACAACTCTGATGCCTTTTGATTCCTGCTCAGTCGTTTTCTTCTGTAAAAAAAAAACTGTCATACATACTGTAGGAAGAATATGTTAAGTCTGGCTAACATAAAAGTCTACTCTATGTTATAAAACACTGAAATCATTACATAGAGCCAGTGGTTGTCTAACATGAAGTAAAAGTATTTTCCTACATCATTACATAGAGCCAGTGGTTGTCTAACATGAAGTAAAAGTATTTTCCTACTTTTATTTTTGCAGGTGTGATTTGTGTGTGTGGTAATTGAGATCTGGAAAGTCTTCCTTCAGTCTCTTTATGAAAGGCTTCGTGGATGTTTCTGTCATATTTTTAGGGGGGGAAACATTCTCTTCTAATGAAGTACTCCTTTAGAGTGCTGTCTAAATTCAATAAAAGTTGATCTTTGGAATTCACTGCTAACTCATACCTGTATTTCTGCAGGATGCACACTGAATTCTTTACTGTAAGGGTGGTGAGGCTGGAATGGGTCGCCCAGAGAAGTTGTTAATGCTCCATAGCTGGCAGTGTTCAGGGCCGGGTTGGACATAGCCCTGAATGGCATGTTTTAGTGGGAGGTGTCCCTGCCCCTGGCAGGGGGTTGGAACTAGATGATCTTGAGGTCCTTTCCAACCCTAACTATTCTATGATTCTATGAATTTGCAACTTCTATCCCTTTCCTATTCTGAAAGCCCTGCCAAGTTAGAGTGCAAAGAAGAGCATACAGCAAAGTTTCTTCTTTTGACCACCCCTTCCAGGGGCCAGGTGCTGCTTCCAGTGATGAAAACAGACGGAGACTCATCATGTTTATATTCTTCTGTCAAACGGCTGTTCTGCCAAATCTATTTTGGATAGCTTTAGTTCATTTTTAAACCCAAACTTTCAAGGTTCAAATAACAAGTAAAATGAGATTATTCAGCAAAGCACATGAAAGGCAGGCAAATATTGCTAATGCAATCTTAACTTATCTCTGTGACTGTACAGAAAGGCATAACTTAACAGCAGTCTTTTCAAAAACATTACTGTCCTATCCAAGGTGAAATTCAGCATCCTGTGTTTCTTCCAAAATTCACCAATTAACACAGTTTCATTCACTGAAAGACTTCAATTCTGTACCAAGGAAAATGTGCATAGAGATGAGAATTAATTATTACTTAATAATTCCTTAATAATTGTATTATGACAATATTAATACAAATTCTGTCAAAATAGTGTTGAAAAGGAGGATCTGATTCTGTATAGAACACTACACTATATAATATCACTATTAATATATACTACTACTACTCTGATTTGTTAACAGAAGCTTGCTGTCCTTCAAAACTTAATTGTGAAGGGCTTCCTGTGGAGCTGTACTACAGAGTGTATGCTTACTACATCGTGCAGTAAGGTGAGTCTGTCTCATCTGTATGAGATCTTAATAGATATTATACATTTTAGAAAAAAGGAGCATGTGCCAGGTCAAGTATTTTCCTCGGGGAAGGAGGGGAAAGGAGGTGGTGGGAAAGGCAGATGCTTTTAATTATTTCTGAGTATTAATTCTAATTAGCATTTAGATGCATCACTGACTTTCAATTTGACTTTGCTTGCTCTGTCATCCTTTTCATCAGTAAACAGCATTTACATCTCCAGAAAAGGTCAGGGGGATGACAATGAGAAGATTTAAAAAACCTCTGAGTAACAGGCAGTGCTTTTTATATGTCTGCTATGTGTTCTCACATTCACCAGAAGTGACTAGAAAAATCCAGACACAACTCACATAGTCAAGTTTTACGTGGAAAGAATACCTGGCATGGAGATTCGGTGGCACTTACCAAAATGATGGACTCTTTCTGTATGTTAATCAACCAGCATGTGAGAGATTAATTAAAATGCATGTTCTGTAACATGTGGAGACCTCATAGCAGCCTTCCAGTATCTGAAGGGGGCCTATAGGGATACTAGAGAGGGACTCTTCATGAGGGACTGTGGTGAGAGGACAAGGGGTAGCAGTTTTGGACTTGAACAGGGGAAGTTTGGATTAGATCTGAGGAAGAAATTCTTTACTGTAAGGGTGGTGAGGCACTGGAATGGGTTGCCCAGGGAAGTTGTGAATGCTCCATAGCTGGCGGTGTTCAAGGCCGGGTTGGACATAGCCTTGGGTGACATGGTTTAGTGGCAGGTGGGGTTGGAAGGGGGGTTGGAACTAGATGATCTTGAGGTCCTTTCCAACCCTAACTATTCTATGATTCTATATGAAAACAGAAAAAATGCTAGTTATGTGCATGACCAAAAGGGCACCATGTTTTTCATTTGGTATAAAAGCCTAAACAGTGACAATGACAATCAGCCAGTGCATAGCAGACCATGGAACTCACTCTAGACTAGGCCAATGAACCAAAGTATTGCTGGAATTGCAAATACTAATGCAACTGTCAAAGATTTAAAGTAATTAAATTCAATGGTATTAAAGCAATAATATTCTACTAACATGGTAGCCTTAAGGCAAAGAGATGTCTTAATAACCTAAAAATTGAATTGGCACCCACTTCTCTGCCCTGAATCATAAATAAAAGTCCTATCGTAGTTAATTTGGCCTTTCAGATTTCCCAGGCAGACATTGTTTTTCGTGGATATCAGAAAATCCTCTGTGATTTTTATGAGCATACATTGTGTCCTGATACTCATTACCAGTGAAATTTTTTTTTTCACCATGTTGGTGTACTGTGTTACACAATTGCCATTTCCTCCTTAAAGGTAACTGGATGCATACATACATCCTAAGGCATTAGCTAGGTAATTCAGTAAAATCCCTTTCACTGTGGACTTAAAATTTGCCTAATATTGTTAAAAGTACTTCAGGATCATTCCTGACCATATGCATGTTAAAACACATACATAAATAAATGTTGTGAGTTTGTGATTTGTACTGTCTGTTAAAATAACGCACTAATTAGCACCTTTACACTTGTAAGGATGTTATTGGGATGATGAAATTTTAGAACAATGCATTCTAATGTTTTCTGAAGCATTCAGCAAATCTTCCAGTCTCTCCTTGTGATTAAATTTATGTCAGCTGGATGTGAAGAAAAATACTACCTAGCTAAAAGACCACTATGAACTGGTCCTGCTAGAACAAGAACACACACATACACAGGTCCATAGACAGGGAAAGTATTTTTCCAACAAACTAAGCCATAAGTTTACAGCATTGTGATAGAATTGTATAGAGACAAAGCTAGCCTCAGTCCACATCTCTTTCTCATGAGAAGCTTGAGCCTGAACCTTGCACCTGAGCAGAAGCCAGACAGCAAGTTTCTTAAACCACTCTCCTTCCTGCATTTTGCCTAGCTAATTGTACAGCATATCCTGTCACACTTGCATTCCCTCCACCTGCATCTAATGTCCAGTTTTAAAGGGCCCCATGTTTGGCTGCCTGGTAAGAAACTACCATAAAAATATTAAGACCTTACTAATTAATTTATGAGTAAAGCTCATCCTCTTAGTTATGGATTAACTTCTTACACACTAAGACCTTTCACCTACAAGAAACTGTGCTTTCATTTTAAGTTAGCTTACTCTAGAGAGTGATTTCCATTTTCTCTTAGACTGGTAGTTCAACTATTTTCCAATGAAGACATAGGCTACATCACTTGATTATTGATAATCCTTCCACAGTAACTCTAATTAGTCACCACACACACATAAACCTGCAGGATGCTCTTGCTCCCAGAAGCCCAACTGACATATACTACGCACACAGCATCAATATTTCATGCGGCACTAAAGAGTAGCTGATAACACCTCAGCTAATTCATCAATGAAGATTTAAAGTAACTCTGGTAAAAATGTCACAAGCTTGAGTGACATAGACAAATGGGTCTAAATTAATAATTTCATTATAGTTAGCAAGTTTAATGCTTAGAACTTTCATGCTTCTCAGCCACTATTGTGCAAATACATTTACTTGGTCACTCAAGAGGAGCACCCTCACTCTCTGGGAATCACTTCTGGGATCTGTTTTTCCTCCCAATGCTTTACTAGGATAGGGATTTCCTGATGAGGATGGCACAGTTTATCATATTAATACTGCATATGTCAGTATCCACCTATGCTTTGACTTTTTCTTGAGAAAATGCAGCATGCTATGGACTCAGCAGCTCATTCCCTTTCTTGTTTTTGAAGACAAAAAATTGCACTAAAATGCCTCTGCCACAGCAATATGGTTGCCTTTGTAGCTTATGAGATACCACTGCAAAAATTGGGCAGTCCTGAAAAAATGCAGCAGTGCACTTAAATACTACCTCAGAAAGGAAAAGACAAATGGGTACGCATGCTTTTCATTTTTATATATAACCTGTAGCCTTATTTTCCTTCTCTGTGTTGTCTTACACTGCCATTCCACTTTTTCCACTGGAACATGAGGCCTGAAGTTCTTTGGTCCTCTTGAAGGACACAGAAGAGGTATACATGCCCACTTTCAGATCCTTTATTAAACCAGACAGCAATGTCACATTTTATGCCAAAGTTTTCTTTCTCTCAGGTCCAGTTGATTTAGTTCCATAGGTGTTACAAAAAAGCAAAGGCCAAACAGAATAATCAGGCACTTTGCTTCTTTTCTGTTCTTCTGTAAGATTATAAGCCCACTAGTTTTCCTGATTCCCACAGAACTTCTGGTGTAAAAAGATCTAGTTTTCTCAAATATAATCATAGAAAGTAAGGTCCATTTTGAAAACAAAGAACAAACAAAATCAAGTAACTAATACAACATTCTTCACAGATCACAGTTAAAACCACAAACTTTGTGTATTTCCCCCCTGCAGGTATAAATCAGCACAAATTCCTGAACCAACGTGGTGCAAGATGGACAATGCTATGAAGAAGACAGTGGAAGTACTTCATAATATGTGCTTTCCAGATTTTCTTATTCTCATAACATCATTGTCCAGTTCATTGGGTCTACAAGAAAATTAAAGCAGCTGCTTTAATTTGTGAATCTTTAGTCTTCACTGGAGTCAGAATAATGCCACTTGAAAGATATGTTTCAACATGTATCCTTATTGAACATCTTTTGGAAAAACCTTAAGATTTATGAGATATTGCTGAACCCTCATTTTTCTCCGTAAGCTCATCTGTCCAAAGTCAAAGCAGGCTATTTAAAACTTCGATCATTTGTGACAAGAATGGTAGTTCCTGTATGACTGTGATAGAAGCATCTGGATTTTATTGCAGAAACATTCTATGGTTCCAGCTGCTACAACACTTTTGCTCGCTGGAGACCAGTCTGTGAGGATTTCATTTTGTTCACCTGCGAAATTCCATTCATATGACCTTTTCATTTAAACGCACATGCTGCATCCTTCAAACTGAGAGGAACTGGCATTAAAATGAATCACAGAGAGGAGGGAGTACATCACTGTCATGTTAGCAGACAGCTGGAGACCTGTTGAGAGCTATTCTCTTTCAAAGCAAAAATACAAAATGTGGGTAAAATCAAAGCCAAAAATGAAGAGTTATACCCGTAGTAGAAATTAAGCATATATAAGTATATGGCCTGAAGCAGTCTCCTGCTCTTTTTTCCAGAAAAAGCCAAGTACATCATGGAATCCCGGAGTGGCTGGGTTGGAAGGGACCTTAAAGCGTATCCAGTTCCAACCCCCTGCCATAGGCAGGGACACCTTCCACTAAACAAGGCTGCTCCAAGCCCCATTCAACCTGGCCTTGAGCACTGCCAGGGCATCTCCAGGGGCACCCAGGGCTCGCATAAAGACAGGCACACCCTCTGCGACATTTTTAGCGTGTGAGAAGTCCTGAGACGAGTTAAGAGGTAGGAAAAAGCCCCGATACAGAGGGCATTTTACACTGGTTTTGACACAACTTCGGCTGAGCCCGCAGGACTCACGTCCTGTTACATCAGCGGGGGAGAAGCGAGCAGCATTCCTGTTCCCACCGCGGTCACCCGAAGACGCTCTCTGCTATCGTGACAAAGCCCTCTGTCGCGACAACCGCCACGACCACCTGGGCTGTCAGAACCAGTCCCGCCCCCCCGCTGTCCGCCATTTCCGGTAGCGCTCCGTCACTTCCTCTTCGGGCCGCAGCGAGAAGAAGATGGCGGCGCTGAGCGAACCGGTGCGGTTGGAGCGAGGTGAGCGTCGCGGCCCTTGGGGACAGGCGCTCCTCACTGCTCTGTGACCGCTCACTGCCGCGGGCGAGCTGCGGCCGTGGGGCTACTGCTTCAGCCTGGCTCCGCCGCACCTCGCCGGGGGGCTGGCCGGAGCCCATGGAACGGTGTTTCTTCTCTCCCCCGTAGCCCCTGCTGAGGCCTGATCGTCTGAGGCCGGGCTGCGGGGAAGCAAGAGTGGGCCGCGGTGCTGTCCCCTGCGGGGCTCCGAGTGGCCCCTTTGCTCCGGGGGCAGCCAGATACGAGCCTGGTTTGGAAATGTTTTCC
The DNA here is from genome assembly GCA_032466535.1 of Forpus xanthops. Taxonomy (NCBI): domain Eukaryota; kingdom Metazoa; phylum Chordata; class Aves; order Psittaciformes; family Psittacidae; genus Forpus; species Forpus xanthops. The sequence goes on from JASSUY010028865.1 coordinate 23,605, forward strand.
ATTGCTTCTGATTCTCGCTGCATGTTGGTTGTACTTGCTGCCTTGGCTTTTCTTCACGCACTGCGCGTCTGGGTTTCCATGGGTGCGCATGCCCCAGACCTCCTCCTGTTCGTGTGCCTGCTGCGCCTCCGCTGGTGCCAGCGTTTCTGTTAGCTTCTTGTTGCTGCTTCTCTCCTGGGAAAGCTTAGTTTTGAGGTCAGCTGAAGTTCGAGCTGTTAGGGTCTGTCTTAGTAATAACAATTTACTTATTTTTATGGAAGACCGCTGATGCATTCAGGACTCGACCTACACTTGTTCGTGGTTCTGCTCAGCTCTTACACTCTCACGTTTTTGGTTTCACTCTGATTTTTCAGTTTCTAGCCTAAATTTGTGTTGTTGATATCCTACAGTGTGTACTAAAATCAGTAAGGAAATGGATAAGATACAGACCCTAGTAAGGTATTTTTTCTATAATACATTTGTGTCTTGTATCCAGGGCTTTTGAGAAACAAGGATAAACTTCCTTTAGGGTGGTTCTTCAGAACTGTGCAAGGTCCATAGTAGATCAGGGAACACATGCTTGTATAACAATATATGTGATGGGCTTATGAATGTGTATGTGGGAAAGTAGGGAGTGGAAAGTGGAATTTAAATTGGAAAAGAATACTGAGAATGAGCAATCCTGTTGAGAAGGGAATTAGTTAACTGGAGTGTAGGTGATTGGATGAGCTGACTGTTTTCCTGCTGCTGTTTCCATTGGAAGCACCACCTTTGCTCACAGCGCTAGATTTTTTTTTATGGATGTATAACATGCAGTATGTACCCATGCTTGGTCCTATCGCATGTTAGTTACCACAGAAGTAATCTTTTCTGTTTGTGTGTGCCTCTTTCCCATTCTACAAGTGAAGCACTTGTGTGAGAGAAGGTCTGTAAATAGTGACTTATATAAGGTCTTTGATTCCCACTCCACAGCTCACCTACCCTCCCTACTCCAAAGCTTGTTAATTAGGGCAGCTGCTTTGGCAGTGGATTAGTTTCTCTTGGTAGGTCTGTGGATTTAAACCTCAGGCAGCATCCTTCTCCACCTCATTACCCTGCTACTATGGACTATCCATGAAAGTAAACAAGTCTGCGGGGTTACTTAGGGATCACTGTAACAAAGGAGCTATTTAGTCTTCTGGCATATTGACCTTTTTAAGAAAAGAAAAAGGAAGCACAGTATAATGGGCCCACAAGAGCCAAAGTCTTATTTACAGAAATGAGTAACTTCTGTTAATTGTGTGGGACTGACTGCAGATAACCTGATGATGACTCAACAGCAGCTTGAAAATGAGCACCAGTAATGTTGGGGTATAGCTTAAGAAAGGAGAGAATAGAAAGTAAACATAGCTAGTGTTGTTGGCATACAGCATAAGAAAGGAGAGAATAGTGTGGAAAAAGAGCTGTTTTAAAATGGTTACCATATGCTTACCATCAGGGCAATTGAAAATTCTCCGTCTGTTCTCTCCTCAAAGTTGCATTGCATACTCCACCACCCAAATTCACTGGAGGGCAGGGATGAAAGAATGTTTAGGGTTCCAAAGTTATTTGTATGGTTTGGTGGTGATGTGTGATAACTACATACAATTTGGGAATCCAGACTATTTGAACATAAGCAGTGGAGGTGGTTAATCAGGAGTATCTATGAGGATGCTGCATTTCTCTGTGTTTTGTTCATGCATATGCTTGGAATGGTGACATCTTGCTATCTTTTTTCCTCTACATTTTTGTAGTTTAAATGTATCTTACTTTTTCAGGACTTTGATGCTGTGAGCACAAAAAATGATTTATGAAGAACAGGCAACTGGTATAAAAAGGATGAAAAAGTTAAAAGGAAATCCATTTTTAGTTATGTGTGGATTCAGTTTTACAGTGAGTTTTATGGTTAGTTTTTTTTTTTAATCACCTGCCGCTGGAGTTATTTCTACATTGATCCTTGTCAAAATCTGTCACTGGCAATTCTGTAGTTTTCCATTTCTGCCTCTGGTGTGGAACAGTTGGCTAAACTGTAATGATAATATTGTGAAGAAGAGAGCTTACAGCTGGTCATATCATAAGCAGTAGTTCAGGAGGAAGCACACTACATCAGCAGAGCAGTCGACAGCCTTTTCTTGAAAATGAAAGATGTATTTTGCCACTTGTTGCCAGCCAGACTAGTTCCTTTCCAGAGCAGTATTGCTGTGAGAGGTTGAATCTTCAGCTTCTGACTAATAGTACCAAATGCAGTTCAGTGGGAGAAAGTTACACTCATTTCGCTTTCAGGCTTGTATAGTGGGGTCCTGTCAGCAGGGTAAAACAAAACAACTCTTGGAGTGGGAGGGGAAATGGGTAATGGGATTCATTGCCTCTATCTAGCTGAGCTAGAGGTATACAGTGTGGTAAAGGAGATCTGTAGGGTGCTGAGGATCTGACTTTTTTGCTTAATTTGTCTGCTTTAGGTTTTTACCAGCAGCAGCTTGGTCTTTTGATCAGGAAGCTTTTTCTTATTCAGCTGTATTTTCTGCTTTATTTTCCTCTAAATTTAATCCATTTCAATGTATCCCAGTCACTTTTTGACAAGCTGATTCTCTGCTCTTAGTCTGCGCTTCAGGAAAGATGCAGCTGGTTTCCAAACTAGGCAATTTTACCTTAGTGCTATGTAATTAAATATTTCACCTCTTAGGAGATCCAGGTAGAAAATATATCTAGTTTATTGGTGAAACATGAAGGTCAAAAAGGGGGAGAAATTAGCAAAACTCTTTCTGGAGTCTTCATTTCTGCAGCTGCTCTTTCGATCACTGGGTTGCTGTCACCCTTTAGATTTCTTGCAGTATCCTAATCAAATTGTTACCCAACAAGTTCATGCACCTTACAGCTTAACAGGCTTCATGGGCCCCAGACTGGGGCATGGCTGTGTACAACTGTACTCTTCCTGTGCATGAAACAGTCATTTGTCTGCAAACATCTGCAAGTATTTACATGATAGCTGTATTGTAATTTACATACTTTCTAGGCTTTTTTCATGAATATATGGAGTGTTGCAGGATTGGAAGTGCTGCTGTTGCTATTTGTTGATCATTCTACTTCAAGCTGTTCAGTGTAAGACTTGATGAAAATACAGATAACTTGCACTGCTGTTGCTGAACACAGGGGTTACTAACAGTGTTGGGGATTTTTCATTATTGAAAGAGTAATCAACAATCACATCTAGAATTTCTTAAATTTCACCAACTATTTTGTATGTTAATTGAAATACAAAATGTGTGTTAGGAAATTAAAAGCGTCAAAAGTGGTTTTGCATTTTGTAATTATACAAATGGCAAATAGACATGCCTGTGTGAAATGAGTCCTCTGAGGATTTGGAATTAGTAGTAGCTAAAATTTAGGATTTCATACTTCTTTGCTTGAAGTAACTGGTGCTTGTAAAGCCTGAAAATGCTTGCCAGAAACCACCAAGTTCTCATGGTACACAGAAATTTTAACTCTCATCTGAAATAACTCATGGTTTTTGGCTATAGTGATAATACTTGGATGTTCTTCCATGAAGGACTCATTTGCAGTCTGTGGATGACTAGCCTGGGAGGTTAAACTGTACCTTGTTTCATTGACTGTACCACCTGCAGGTGTGTCTGATAACTCACAAAGTGGACAGAGCATGAGTGTGAGTTGTCTCTTCTCAGTGCACTTGACCTCTGTTTCAGACCATACACCCCCACCGTCTTTTCATCCTGTTACATAAATTCTCCTTTCCTAAATTTAGCCTTTTAGAAGCTCGTGGCTATTGCATGTGCTGACGTGGTGCCATTTAGTGTGTTCACATGAAAAATGGTTGCCTAAAGGTTAATTACATAAAAAAAGGAAGTAATGCATTTGGGATATAGCAGTGTCCCAGACTCCATCCTTTTCTAAAATAATCTGTGCCTTTTTTATATAATAGATTAATCACTGCTTCTTTGCCTGTGTGCTAATGAAACTAATTATTCCTACCTGCTTTTCTGAGAGAATGTTCTGCTGTTCAAGGACCTACGTGATTCAGAATCATCGCTAATGGAAATACAAGTGAGGGATATGAATGTCTTGTACTCCTCTAGAACTGGCAGGAGCGTGTCACGTGGCATTTGATGCCCCTCTTGAGTTGTAGGGAACTGGAATCAAACTCTTCACAGGGAGTTCAGTTTCATAAAGCAGCATTTGCATTTATATATTTTATATTTATGTGGACATCAGGAATTCTTAGGAACATATTTGTAGGAACTGGAGCAAAGAGGTTTGGAGTTGAGGATTCTAAAATAGAGATATTCTCAACAGATAATATCAAAAGGAGCTTGGTTGTTTTTGTTAATCACTGGAGGGTAACTGACCTGTTGTAGGGAAAGTATCGAATGTAGTCTTGTTGAACTAAAAATATTTTTTATATATACAAAAGGAATGTTAGTGTATTTTGACAATATTTTAGCTGGTTTGCTAATTTTAACAAAATGTGATCAATGGCAGTAGATAAATCATGAAGTACTGATAAGAGATGCTGATAGTATATATATCAATGAAATATTTCAGTCTGATTTAAACTTCAAGGAAAAATCAGATTGGCTGTGTAATGTGGCAATGATAACTCCAGATATCTTACAAGGTTGGATGCGATGACTGACTTAAAAATAGCCTGAAAGTAGAATGTTTTATGGTACCATTTTGTAGATACATAGTTTTATGGGAGAAATCAAAGGTATACACCTTAAAGCTATGTATAAAAATGTGCACACACAGCGAATGCTCCATTAAAACGAAGAAAGAAAGAAAGAAAAAACACACCTGTAATTTCCTCAGATGTTCCTCTTTGTTGGTGTTTTATTTTTCTGTAGACATCTGCAGAGCAATTGAGCTGCTGGAAAAATTACAGAGAAGTGGAGAAGTGCCACCACAAAAGCTACAAGCCTTGCAAAGGGTCCTTCAAAGTGAATTCTGTAATGCTGTAAGGGAGGTAAGTTAACTTGATGTAAGCAGTTACCTTTAGTTAAAGACCAGTATGGTTTATGTTTTCCTTTTTGTCCCCAGTGCAGTGATCTGATTTTGCTCTAAGAGCTGAGTTTGATTTTCACCACTTCGTAGGAGAAGACTTACTTTCAAAAGTTCAGAATAAAATAACAGTGATTTGGGATAGCATAGGTTTCTTAATAGCTCAGGAGCAAATAACTTTATAGAGGTCATTTGGAGAGTCTGTCCTTACTGGCAGATAGCAGACTGTTATCCTCTTAGGATGTAAGAATGGACAAAGTACCAATTGCCTGTTTCTTCTGAGCCATCTCCACATCACCTCAAGGTGGAGCTGTGCACCACTTCATCTTCATTCCAGTTACTCTATTAGAGGTTTTTAGGCGATATAATATGCCTTGCTATGGTTGGTGCTACCACTGACGATAACACCTGGAATAATGCAGAAGATCTGGTTTTGGACACAGGTATCATCTTAATGTCCTCATCCTGTTGAGCGTAGTGTGTTTTATTGCTTAACAAGTCCTAATTGTGAGGTAGATGTGAGGAGATGGGTTAGCTTTCAGTGTAAGAACCCTCCTTAGCATTAGTATTCTTTGTCTCTGCATTTTCAATAGCTGTTTTTTTTTTTCTTACGGTATTCAATTAGTTGCATCAGTTGAAGGAAAAAAGGCGATCTTGTGGGGAGGGATGGGTTGTCAGGAAAGCTTTTAAGAGCTTTCCGTAAATGGTTTTGGGTGCATCCTTATTGAAGAGTTTCACATCAAATTGGACAAGAGAAGATAGTAATCCATGCCTCCAGTCGTGTTAGAGCCATAAGCACTTCTGAGTTGATGGTGAGGTCTGGATGCTGTGGAAGGAGGAAGATTGAGGGTGAGACTTAGATCTGTATGGATTAACTGACCAATAAAGGTATCGAGAGAGTTGTTTCTTTGTAGTATGGTAGATTGTCACTTGCCACCTTGTAGTGAATTGGGGAGAAATTTCTTACTAGACGTGTACTTCTTAAGTTACATGTTTTTGCATTATACCTGGTATTTTGTTAGATTATCTAAGCAGAAAAATATCTCTTTCCCCCATACTTTAACTGTTTTGTCTCTATAGGTGTATGAACACGTATATGAAACTGTGGATATCAGCAGTAGCCCAGAAGTTAGAGCTAATGCAACAGCAAAGGTAAAAGCCAAACTGTAACTTGTACAAACAAATAGTAATTTGTTACTTCAGAAGCAGGTTATTATTTAAAATTCAGTAGGATATTATCTAGATGTCTGATAAAATGGATAAGCTTAGCAGGTTATTAAAAGGTGTAACCAAAGACTTGATATTTTTAAGATTGTTCTATTTAAATTTTATTCTTGGAGTTCGGAATTTTTCAAGCTACTGTCTGTTCCCTAGATACCATTCTCTGGTACCCAGAGAATTAATTTCGTTTGTCTTCACATTTTGGTACTAGGAGATAAAAATATTTTTCCAGTCTACTTGCTGTGTCTAGCTAAGAGCTCTATAGTTTAGTTCTTGTAAATAGAATAATATTGTTTCTTACAGGCCACCGTAGCTGCATTTGCTGCTAGTGAAGGCCATTCCCATCCCAGAGTGGTTGAACTACCCAAAACCGAAGAAGGTCTTGGATTCAATATTATGGGAGGCAAAGAACAAAATTCTCCAATCTATATCTCTCGTATTATCCCTGGCGGTATAGCTGATAGACACGGAGGCCTGAAACGTGGAGACCAGCTACTTTCTGTAAACGGAGTGGTAGGAATTGATTCCCACTTTACGTAGCAGTAACTACTTGATTCCACTTGGGGGCATACGGAGAATATACATGATGCTAACTCGATGTCTTTTAATCTTGGCAAAATAGTTTCCTTTTGTCCTGGGAAGTGCAACTTGCTTAGGTTTCTGTGGAGTTGTGTGCATTGAGAGTTCTAGGGCTATGTTTTGGTTATGTGTTTGACTTGGGAACTGTAGTATTTCTATTTCAGATTCCGAGGGACTGTGTAATTTTAGTCAAAGTATTGTGTTGCGAAATCCAAGTTTCTTGATGCAGATCTTAATTAATACAGTTTTTTGTACTTTCTAAGGTTAGTAATAAATTAGGATGTGTTTCACTAGACTGAGCAGATTCTCGTTATCTCCATAAAAATGCTACTGCATAATGAAAGCTGTAATAAGATGGAACTACAAGGTGGTGTTGTCTTCAGTTGTGTGATACTTTTTTCCTTCCACTTAAGTGTACTGACCTTCAAAACCAGAGACTTTTTGCCATATTTTAAGCAGTATGTGTATCAGGTGGTGTTGTGGATATTCATTTTTAATGAGTATCCTCTTCTAAAGAATTAGAATACAAAAACCAAAACACAGGGTGGCTAGAAAGAGGAGACTATGGACAGGCTTTGACTTAAGGCAGCTACTAGTCAAATGCATCTAAGTATTTCTAAACTAGTGTTTTCATTTGCAGGGAAGCTGTTTGATAGCTTAAAATTTTGGTTTTGTCACTACTTCTGCAAACCCAATTGTATTTGAAGACTGAGGGTCAAACTAAACCCTGTACTTTTTAATTTGACTGTTTTGGGTTTTTTTTTTGACACTTGAAGGAGTAGAGGCTAACTGGGTGTCTGTACTCTGGGAAGTCTCTGGTAGGGCAAATCTCTGACATACTCAGCTCCTGGCTGTTATTTGGGACTCCACCTGTCCTTTTCAGGCTATGAAAGAGTGACATGGATGGCCGTAGTGATGCAACTGTCCTTGGCCTAGCCTTACGGTTAGTTTGAAGCATTATTTATTGAGCAACAGGTGTAGAACTCTCTTCAGATGAGACCTTCCTCACTAAAAGAAAAGCCACTGCCTAAAACTGAACCTGATCATCAGGCAGTTGGTACAGCTAACAGTGACTGTGTGTGTGTGCGTGCATATGTATAAATGTGTATTGCCATTGTATGAATACAGTGAATGAGTGCATAAAATGCTTTTGAGAATGCTAATGTAGTCTCAGAAAAAAACATGTTTACAGAGGGAATCCTGTCATCTTAATATGTGACAGGCATTTTCTTGTAATTCCTGATTTAGTAATTAGGAAAGTCACTGCCAAGACTGCGGTGAATGTGCCTTAAAAGAAGTCTGTTTTTTTTTTTCTCAGATGGGAGATTTTGAACGTACTCCATAATTTCAGGCGTGTTGATATAATTAAACACAGACCTTCACCCATCTTTTATTACTGTTCTTAACCAGAACAGCCTACACATCCACTTGAATAACACAAATGAAAGCATTCAAATGTGTGTGTTGTCTAAGTCTGAGAGAAGAGAAATAACTTGTTTTTTTTTTTTTTTTAACTGTCTTTTTTTCTGTAAGTAACGTTATAGTAATGGGGAAACCCTCCAATCAACAGGTACATCACCTGCCTTCTAGCTTCTAATAGCACCAGTGGGAGGTAGGCTTGGGGTAGTCCCATCATTGTGTTTAATAAGTTTGGGAGAAATAAGTTTGGCTGATAAAATGTGTGCTGTGCAGGAATGTATGTTTGGATGCAGTTGTTGAGAACTGTTGTTTACAATTTGTAATTAGATGGATCTAGTATAATCCTAATAAATTCTGAGAGTTGTTTAAAGCAAGTATTTTGATTCTGTTCTTACTGAGTTGGGTTAGGCTGTTTTGAATCAGTTTAGAGGAAATTAACTTTAAAACCTTGCATTTATAGGGAGATATGTGGAGCACTAAGATAATCAGCATGCCGCATGTTATCTTCTCTAGTGCAGCACTTGGTATTCACTGTTCTGCCCCGTCATAACACAGGATCACATCAAGAAGGTGGCTATCTCGCAGTTGTCCTTGGCAATTTATTAGGCAAATAGAGGGTGACTGCTGATTTTAAAGTGCATCCAGATAGAAGAAAAACAGTCGGAAGTTTTAAATAAGCATCTTCCTGAAGTTGTTGGTTTTTAAGTGTCATTTCAGAACTACCTAATGTTGCCCTTGTTTCACTGGTGTATGCAAATACAGAATGTGATTGTTCAGCATAAACGCAACCAAAAGTTATGTAGTGCTCTATTAATACTAATGAGTATATTTATCATCACCTCTTACTGATTTGCTGAAGGATAAATCTTGAGCGTGGATGACATTGTCTTTGTGCAGTCTTCAAACTAGAAAGCTTCAGTAACTGATTGTATAGAAATTGTACAAAGAAATGAAAAAATCTATTTTCAGTATGTGTCTTTACTTTATGTGTCTTACTTTATGTGTCTTACTCCGTTTATTCTTTGCAGAGCGTCGAAGGTGAGCACCACGAAAAAGCCGTAGAACTGCTGAAGGCAGCTCAAGGAAAGGTTAAATTAGTTGTGCGATACACACCAAAGGTCCTGGAAGAAATGGAATCAAGATTTGAAAAAATGAGATCAGCAAAACGCAGACAGCAGAACTAAATTTGAATGCAGTGATTTGAGGAGCAAATATATTCCATTTGCATTTTTATAGTTTGTGACTCAGTTGATCCAATGCCTGGACTACAAAAGACCCTGTCCTTTTTGTAGAATCACAGAATGATTGATGTTTGGAGGGACTCCTGGGGATCACCTGGTCCAAGCCCCCTGCTTGGAGATGGGCTAGCTAGAGCAGGTTGCTCAGGACTGCAACAACCTGTGGGTTTAAGTATCTCCAAGGATGGAGACTTCAGAAGATCTCTGGACAACCTGTTCTAGTGTTCGATCTTTCTGTATTTTCACTTGTGCCCATTGCCTCTTGTCCAGTCAGTGAATGCTACTGAGGAGAATCTGGCGGGTTTCTTTTATACTCCTCCCTGTCAGCCTCTTACACATGTTGGTAAGATCACCCCTGAGCCTTCTGTTCTCTAGGCTAAACAATCTCTGTTCTCTCAGCTTCTCCTTGTCTGTCAGATGCTCCCGTCACTTCATCTTTGTAGCCCTTTGCTGAACTCGCTCTTGTAATGTCCATGTCTGTGTGCAGGGGGAGCCCAAAACTTTGGACGCAGCACTTGAGTTGTGACTCATCAGGGCTTAGCAGAGGGGAAGAATTACTTCCCTCACCTTGCTGACAGTGCTCTTCCTGCTTCAGACCGGGAGACTGCTGGGCTGCTTTGCCACGAGGACACATGGAGGCTTATGGTCAGCTTGGTATCACTTTCTGCTGGGCTGCTTTGCAGCAGGTTGGCCCCCAGCCTGTACTGGTGCGTGGGGTTATTACTCCATGGGATAGGACTTTACACTTACTTTTGCTGAACTTCGAGAGATTCCTGTTCCCCATTTCTCTCACCTGCCAGGGTTTCTTCGGCTCACTGAGAGTGTGCTCTGTCCTGTCACCCCGACCTTGGTGAAAATGTTAACCAGTGTGGCCCCAGTACAGACCCTTAGGGTCCACCAGTAGAGACTAGCATCCAGCAGGACTTTGTGCCACTGATCACAGCAACCCTTAGCAGTCCAGCCATGCTTAGAATGTTCTCAGTCTCATGAGTTAAGAGGAATGTGTGCTTTTAAAATGGCCTAAGATAACCCTGGAAAAGCATATATTGGTATTTCTAGATTTTTATTTTTTTTAATAAGCCTCTTTCATGTCAGACCTTAAAGCATGATTTGAAAGTGCAGGTTTTTTAAAGGCATTTATTAAGACATACTTGTGCAATTGGCATCCCTTTTTTTGTTTTTCCTGTTTCCTTTAGGCATTCCTTAACATAGAATCTGCAGGGTTTTTTTTTGCTGAATGGTTTTGGAAAAAAGATTCTTATGTAGCAGTATTTTGGCACTTTTCTTAACAATATGTTGTATATCAGCTACAAAACCTAATCATGATCTACTCTGTAGCTGATAATGATACCAGATTTTGTAATGTTTTGGTGAGTACATGTTTTTTACATTTCTGCGAAATTGTAAATCATTATTATGGAAACTGTATTACCTCGCCTGTAAATAATTTACAGTTGGTGTTCTCATGTAATGATTTTTGTAATACTGACACAAATTTGCAACAATCATTCCTGTAACTTATTTTATACTAATTTTAAAGCAGTTAAGGCGAGGGTATAATTCTGTATGCTGTTCTGAATTGACTCTCTAGATGTATTTTTATACTCAGAAACAGAAGCTATAATAATGCATTGCAACAGAATTCCAGATGTTTCCCTAACTTTCTGCTGTTTAAAAGAAATACTCATCTTAATTGTCATACCTCTTGTGGTTTGTTTTTTTTTTAGTATGTTTGGTTGTAGTCTTATCTACAGACTGACTGTATTGGTCTTGGAATAGTTAGTAACTAAATTATTGGTTATAACATGCATAAGAGTAGAATGTTCTGAGGCTTATATGCCAGGTTACCATGACATGTGAACATGTCTGGGGTGTTATTACTGACTGCTTCTGACTTGGAGGATTCTTGTTTGTACTGCAGAGGTACTGCACATCACCATTGCTCTAAATTTCTGTGGAGTGATGCTGTGGTAGCTATAAGGAATCTCCAGCTGGAAGCAACTAATGTCTTAAGCGTGTTTGATGTGGCACGGTTTTTGTTGTTGGGAAGAATACTGGACAGAGGTCCTTTTCTTGGAATCTGCCAGGCTTGAGGCTGTACTTGTATAGTTTAGGTTTTGGGGTCTTTTTTGGTTTGGTTTTTGTTTTTTTTTAAGCTTCACCTTTTGGTATATTTGGTAGAATTAATTTGATTGTCTACTGGGTGTTTGCTCACTTGTATGGCAGCTATGAGTGCATCCTAATTGACTGTTAGAATTTGATTCTTAGAAGCTTGAACTGAAAAGTGCAGTTCTTGCTACATGGCTAATCCCTAGTCTTACACAGAGCAGTATGATCTATTGTGAAATAGTTCAGTATGTGAAGGAAAGGAAAAGGTTAGTGATCTAAAAATGACAGCATAAGGTTTGTACTTTGTCAGTTGACTCATTGGAAGAAACAATGTGATTGCTACAGACAAGTGAGAAATGTGATTGCTTTCTGCATGTTTGTAAGCATGGTAAGCCTGCAAAGAGAAATTTGGGTTTTAGAGATACTGATAGTTTGAAAATGCAGTATAGATATTTATCAGCTAGGTGACATTGAGCACTGAATTGCTTTGGTTGTGTGTCATGGGCCTCTTTCAAAAGACCCCATGTTACTGCTGCAACCATATTGAATTGTATATTTTTATGGAACAACTAATGTTTAAGGTATTGAGACAAAATCACTAGTTAGACCAGTTGTGGATGTGTTTTAATTTAATTGTAAAATAGTAGAGATCTGTTTTAGAGCTATATATAAATATATATATTGAAAAGGGTATGGAAAGGAGATAGAAATGTGTATTTTAAAACCTGTATCCCTTGTTACTGAAGCAAGAGATGTGTTTTGTTACTTCATGGAAATATTTACTCTAGTGCGGTTAGAGGTGCTAAATGCGGTAGCATTTTCATTCTGAGTTGTAGCATTTGGGTACAGCTTGTCAGCTACTACAAAACATGGGGAAGTGTATCTGGGCATATAAGTTGTACATGTAGAATTTAATAAAGTTTTTAAATGACAACAAAAAATTCCATAAACATACAACTTGTTAACACTTTATTACTATGAAAATCCTATACTGTTGAGGAAAGGATGGATTAAAATACGTCAAGAAACTTGATCTGTGTTACTACTGAGCAGTGCCTGTACTGTGTTAACATGCAGTCCTTATACACTTGGCATACTTGGGTATGCAAAGAGATGAAGAAGAAGTGTCATTTCTGCAGATACTTCTGCATCTGTTGCTGCTGTGAAGGATCTTTGGGTTTTATTAACAGAAAAATAAAAGTTAAATTTTGCATGCATTGTGTTTGTGCCTTTTTCTTCTGATTTCCCATACTCAGCACTTCTTTCAGACTGCTGTAATTGGGTGTTCATAATCTCATGGGCTCAATATAAACACCCTGCATGTGTGGGAGTGTCCAAAGAGGAAATCTTCAAGCTGCTATTAGGTAGTTCTGATTGCGTTTGGATTTTTCCTTTCCTACCCCAGTAGTGGAGAAGAAAATGGGAATGCTATCAAGTACCTGTAATACCTTGGGCCTCCTGCATTTTTGAGACCTCCATAGTCTCAGCTGTGTAAACTCAAATGATGCACAAGCGTAAGGCTTATAACACTGAAGCAAAGACTGAAGTTAATGTCATTTCATAGCTTCAAAAGCTGCAGTTCATCAAAGTTATGTTTTTCATTGCAGTTAGTGGCTTAACTGATTTTAAAACAACTGAAGAAGTCAGTGGAACATCCTTAATTTTTGACTTAACGTTTTCAACTGTAATCTTGCAGTCAATACCCAAACAAACTTAGTGCCCTAAGCTAGGAGAAAACATGAATGGTCGTGTCAGGTTTTGTTGAGTCCATTTCCATGGACATAAGTGAACTCGAAAAGTGCACGGTCAAAGGGATTGCACTGGTGCAAGGAGAGGGTGAGAACCATGGAAGGTAAGCAAACCGGTTGAAATTACAGGAAAGCATGAGATACAGAACAGTTGGCAGCTGGGTTTCTGTGTTTCTTTGTCATGTACAATCATGATTTGAAGCTGATTTAAGAGAAAAGCCAGGGTTGCCATGTTCACTTTTATAGGGAAGTTGTCCTCTGCCTGGAGAGTCTGAGGCTAAGACAGCACGCTCAAAAAAGACATCTGAAATTTGGGAGTGTGCCTCAGGATAAAACGAGTAGTTATAGTTGTAACTGGTAAAAAAAGCAAACCCCCAATCAAGAAAACTGCAACCGAAGTTCCAGGGGAGCCTCTTAAGTTATTGTTGAAGTTCTGATCTACTATTCCTTGTTGATTTAGAGACACGTCTTCGGTCTGGAGTTACAAAATCATGAGAAGTAAAAAAACCTCCTATGTTTGTTGGTTGAAGGAAATTGGATATTTTATTGGTAACAAAGGCTTAAAAGGTTTAAAACCAAGTCTTCTGCTTGCACACATGCTAATCATTTCTTCCCCACTCCTCAAAGGAAAATGAAGAACCCTTGTTGCAAGACTTTGGGGAAACTGGGTGTATTAATTCCAAACTAGACAATCCTCGGATATCTGTATAACCCTTGTTCTGTTTAATTGGGTAGTTCAGTGTATTGATAATTCTTGCCTGTATTTCTGTTAATAGGGAAGCTGGAGAAAGATGGATATGTTGCGGTAATGCAAGGTGATCGGTTTTATAAAACCTTACATTGCAGTTATGTATCCTATGGAGAAATGGTGATACTTAGTCATTTTCTCCCTCTAGAGTAAATTTCGTGCCTCTCATTCAAGAGTTGTTTTGGGTTTAGGATTTTTTTTAATAGTATATTTTCCTGGCTGGTTCATCTCATTTGGTGGCATAGAAGGCAAAAGTGGAATCATAGAATGATTAGAGTTGGAGGGGACCTTAAATACCATTTCATTCCACCCCCCGTGCATGTTGATCTAAGTTATCCAGGTTTTTGTATGAAGTTACTGGATATTTTTTTCCATCTTGCCAAATCTTATGGGCAGCTCAGACACACATTCTTCCATGTATTTTCCTGATTTCTCCTTGCCTGTATAGAAAATAGATTTATAGAGATGCAAAAAAGAGGTGCTAAAACGCCCCAGTAATGCAATGAAGAAATCATCTTCCCAAACAGTGCAAGATTTGGAATCGTATCCTTCCAAAGGTAAGTAAAACCACATCTACCTGGCTCTTATCTAATCGCAGCTCTGCTTTTCTACCCAAGCAGTACGGTTGCATTGTCTGAATCAAATCTAATCTGTGCTGGAGACTGGATGGCTGACAGCAGGAAAATAAGTCATCGGGCCTTTCACCTACTTCAAGGGGCTGTAAGTAAAAAGCAAAAGTTAGTAATTTATTGTATTACTGGCATTGCAGCAACCCCTGGAAGTCTCGTGTTTGACCCAGGATCCTATTGTGTTTTGCAGTGTACAAACACAGGACAAATAGTTTGGCTCCAGAGAGCCTCAATCTATTGCTAAGAAATTGTAGGGTTTGGGGTTGGTATTGTAAGATAAGTGTTCCTGAGGAGTGAGGCTGAAAATACAGTAGAAAATTAAATAAGGCTTTTTTTTTGCAGTTTCATCTGCAATTAATTTGGGGCCAATTTAATTTCCATTTTTTTTTCCTCTCTGAGGGATACAAACGTGAGCCTGTCCCTCAGCACAAGCAGGCAGCTTGAAACACAAACACTTATACGTGTTAAAACCTGCTATCTTTTTGGCAGGCTCCTGAAGCAAAGAGCCTACGGTAGCCATGCGCTTTTTCCAATCATCTCCATGATAAATGTGGAGTCCCTAAGAAATTGTATTTGTGCTGCTGTTTTGTGAAAGTATTAAACGTGGATAGCGTGTCTGAGCTGCTGCTGGCGTTAGATGTGGAGCACACTGCAGTTGAGCTGTAGGGCAACAGTTTTAGAGAAACGTGAGAAAGTATTCAAATGACATACCAAGAGTAATTCTAATTAGATAAGTAGAAAGCAACTAGATAATGAATGGATTATGCTGGTAAAGGATTGCAGTTTCTTATGAAAAGTGAGGGTTTCCTTTGAAGTTTGTCATTTATTAAGCATTGCCAAGTAGGTTTGTTGCTTCGTCCTCGGTGTCCCCTGAAGTTTTCACATTAATTTCCATGTCCTGGCTAAGCACTGTTTCATGTTGTTAGGTCAGTTTTGGTATGGTGGCCAGTGGGTCTATGGCCCAAGTAGCAATCCATCGGTGCTTGGTATGTTTGCTCTCCTCTGCCAAAAGTACCTTTGAGAACCACCTGGTCCTCTGGAGGGCATCAGCCCTTCCACAGTGGAAATAGATGGTGCGACCTTGAGCCTTGGTTGTGATTTCAGAATTTGAAGGTTTTTTCAGCTTTTATATACCCTTCTTAACATAATGACAGAGAGGATGACATAAAAATATTTCTAGGTATGAGTTGGCTGCCTCTAAGTGAGCCAGTCCCTGAGGTGGAGAAATGCTCATGGCTTCTCAAGGATTTACTTGTCTGCATCTTGTTCTGTGGCATACACCCCATCTGCAAATACTGAAGGCAGGCTTTGGGTTAAGCTTGGCTTCAGTATTTGCCAGAGGAGTTCCACCTGCCTTCCACAAGTCAGAAACAGGGCTATTCTCCATAGTGCTCCAGCAGTTGCAGCCCTTCAGTTTGTTCTGCAGGTGCAGAGTGGGTTTTGCTTTAACTTCACATTACAGAACAAAACTTGAAATTCTCTGCATGGCAAGCCAGGCAGAAATGATGGGAAATTACTTCACGGTAAGCAAAAAAGACCAGGATAAAAAATCGACAGGGAGAATAAGATAGGGTAAGAGAGGCTCAAAGAATCTACTGTTTGCTTCTGCCCCAAATTTTGACGATAGCTTAGTGTCTGATAGCTCAACTTGATGGTAAGTCAGAATTACTTTGCAGTTCCCTTCCTCCTCCCCAAGATACAAGTTACTTTAAATCAGGCTGGGATACTTCAGTTTCTCTGGGAATAGGGACTCTGTGAGAGCCTGTTGAGTCAGTTGCTTTGTAACTGTAAAGGCTAGTCAAAACGACAATCTGAAGTCAATCCTACAGAAACTAAGGTGCCTACAGATGAGTGGTGTTTATACTTCTTAAAAATAGGAATACAAATAAAATCTGTACTACTGCAGCATCTTAGTAAGAACAATGCAGACAAAGCATTAGACAGTGATGAGGAGTTGCATGCTACAACAAACCAAACCCAGTGCTTCTGTTTGTCTTTAAGGCTCTGCGTAAAGGAAGAAATCAGTCTTGTGAGTGACCTAGGCATCTCAGAGAACATACCAAAATAAGGTATCCAACCTTATTTTGCATCCCCTCAGTCTGCACCAGGGATATTCTCATATCTATGATTGGAAAATAAAACATTTGTTAGCACTGCACTGAAAATCCTTCATGACCAAGTGATTGCGTTATGATTAATCGTTCCCTTATAAGCTCTCATGTATTGCTGCATGTGTATTTCTTTTCCCAGAGTGTTTGGGTTATGCTGTGGTGTAATAGGTAATATATCAAATCAATTTTCTTTGATAAAAAATGGAAAACAATTTTATTCATTCTAACACAGGAGCTTTAATAATATTTATCTAAACAGCTTATGACTGTTGGCACATTCTAGGAGTCATTTATCATTGAAGTTTACTCCTTGACATTACTTGGGCTTTACTATAATTTCTCAAAACCAGGATCTAAGTAGGATTTAAAAATACATAATCCTTAAGCTGGTCCTCCGTGAAGGCAGATTTAGCCCTTAAAGCACTGCTTCTTTAAAGTTTTTTAGTTCCTGGTAT
The DNA here is from genome assembly GCA_032466535.1 of Forpus xanthops. Classification (NCBI taxonomy): domain Eukaryota; kingdom Metazoa; phylum Chordata; class Aves; order Psittaciformes; family Psittacidae; genus Forpus; species Forpus xanthops. The sequence continues at coordinate 40,872 of JASSUY010028865.1, forward strand.
AATATCTTGCCTTAAATTTTATCCTGCTTAGTGCTTTGGTGGCATATAAAAAAAAGTTGAAACTGTGCTGTGTGGCTTAAAATAAAACTCCTATTGTTGGGGGGGGATTTGGGGAAAGGGGTGTTAGTAAGGCCCTTTCTCTGCCTCTTGAGTGTGCTGGGTAAGCCCAGCTAGATCCTGCCTGCCCTCACCTGCCCTCTTGCTGTTTTTCAGCTGACCACCTACCCTGAAATATGCTAAAATGCACAAAACACTTATCAGTGGATATGGATGTTGCCTTTTAAGCAGTTGAATTAGTGAGTAGGTTTGGCTTTGAGACATTAGGCTCTGTTCTTTCAGGATGTTTCCCTACTCGGCTCTTAATAACAGTGGCTCTGTGTCCACTGCATTTCTTGTACTTCTCTGATTTTATGACGCTACTTCTTTGGGACCCCTTCCCTGCAAAGCGTTTGCTAAGCACCCAGTCATGAGCTGATCTCACTTTGGCTGTTGTTTGATTTGGTTTAACGTTAGAATTATGCTAGAATATCTGTCGAAAATCTTAATTTAATGTGCTTGTAATGAATACTTTGTAGAGGAAAATTAACCTTGGGTTAGAGTGCTATAAGAAAATGAATCTGTTACATTTTGATGCTATTACACTAAAGTGGGAACTTTTCTCCCTTTTTTTCCAAGGTGAATACTTCGTCCTGGAGAATATCCAGAGCTAATTCTAGACAGCTGAGGAGCTGACACCAGGCTAAAAGAACTCAAGCAAACAGAAAAACAGCAAGCCCTGCACTGCTCTGGGCTCTCCTCTCTTCTGGCTTTGCTCTGTCAGATTTGTTGAAGATGTTGGAATAAGCTGCCTGTATTATTCTCTCGTATTTACAGTGTAACATCCCTTTTCTGCATACAGCCCAGCCTACTGCATTCCAGAGACAGCTTCTGGGGCAACTGAGCCAGGATAGACTGCAAAATACATTACACACTGAACCACGTAAGTAATTCATATACAGGAATGGTGTAGAGGTGCTACACTGTTGGAAGTATTGTTTTACCTGTAAAAAATGTTTAATTATGAGCATTTTAAAAACAATTTTTCTCTCCTGTTTTTATTCAGTATTTAAGTTGTGTATTTCTTTACTCTCTAAGTGCTGCTTTTGAATGCTGGATCTTGCTGGTCTTGCTTCTCTTGATTAGTTGTTTTTTTTTCGTGTTACAGAGGTATAAAATACATATTGACAAAGTAATTTTCTGGGCAACCTTTTAACCCTACCAAATAATTCTCAGTTTTTTTTCAGTCTAACCATTTTCATGAAGTCTGAAATCATACCTGCTACACTAAGGTTTGGATCTTTACCTTCATTTTCTTAACAAAACTCTGAATGCGGTTTAGTCTCTCTTTTTCATTTGATGCTTGTTTCCTGAAGTACTTTTCAGTTCTACTTCAATTGAGTCAAAGCCCCGGCCTATTTTCTGGAAAGGGCTATACTTTAATTTTGAAGAGAACTTGCTTTGTCAGTGCAGCTATTCCAGATTTTGTGCTTTCTCTCCTCATAGCAGCTCCATGTGATGCTCTCTGACATAACGCTAATTTCCTTGGAACTGAAATCGAAGTGTTAATTGAATTTCTAGCAGTACAAGGCTCACATAGCAGCAGCAGCTTTTGCTGATGATGCTTGGTACAGTAGGGTTTGGATATATCTCTCAGCTTTATCTCAGGCCTATTTCTTTTTATCACTAGACAGAGATAAATTAAAATTAAAGCTGCTCTAAACTGCATGTATTTGTGTTTTCAGAGCAGGGACGGAGCAGCTCATGGTACAGGATCAGTACACCAACAGCGCCTTACCCCAGTGTGTAGGTGGAAACCCCCATGCGCATCCCCTTGGTTGACTCTTCAATTTAGCTCTGACAGTCAATTGTTGAAGGTGAAAAAGCTGGTGCTGGTTTTGCCTGTGTCAAGTCATGGACAGGATCATTTTTCCTGAGGCTCAGTGTCAGTCCTTACCTCCCTCTGCCCGACTTTTCCCCCCTTTGGACCAATATTAGCATGGTCTATAGCAATATCTGCACAAATCTGACTTAAATCAGAGCTGCTTCAATGGCATCAGTTGGCAAAAGCAATGTTGGAGAAGGAAAATCTGAGAATGATGTGCTGGTCCAGTACTGGTGAGCTACCTGTTTTATAAGGTCTAATCATTTCTTACAGCAAAAGAAATCATGACTATGAGCTTTACATTCTCATTGCCCTCAAGTCAGCCTTGAGGAGTTCTGCTGCTCCAGTCACAGTTCAAACTGTATTTGTTTCCATGTGTGTCTCAGGTCTTCATCTGTATGCTCTTTCGCACTGAACTCACATCAAATCCAAACAAATTTGTGCCTTTGAAGTGGGACTGTTGTCAGAAGTTATTTTACTGCTGGACAGTATTGTGGCAATGGCAAAAAAAAAATCTGATGTCCAGGTTTTTTATGCTTCTCCCATGTATTATTGAAGCTTTCCTAGCACCTCTTCAGCAAATGCTCAACAAAAGTTTCACAGACCCCTACCTATACATCAGGCTCTAAATCCTGAAGACCTCATGCAGCAATAGACTGGTTATAGTCCTTTCCAGTTTCCCTGAAGAAGAGCAGAATGTGGTTTTTCCACAGCTCAAACAAAGTCAATCTTCCATTTCTCTTTTTTGCTTTAATTGACTTGGGTGTCAGATCCTCATCTCCCTCACCTGGTTTAAAAGAGGATTTATTTATAGAGGAAATTTATTTTATAAAGGAAAATAAACCAAATAAATGCCTGGAAACTGGTGGCTGCATAAGAAGAAAGGTGGGCTGTTGATGGAGAGCAATGCTTGAATGGTGCTAGCAAGGGAAAGACAGAGATTGGGTCATTGACCAGAACAAGTTATGGACTAACTGAAAGCAGCAAAGCAGTATAATCTGAGTGAAAAAAACAAATGGATTGCTCCTAGGACAGGAGTTTGGAAGATGGAGTCTTGAGATAGCTCCACTAAGGAAAAAAGATACCTGAAGCCAGGCTGGGAAAAGAAATGGAAAGACTTGAAACCAGGCAAAGATTGAAAGGAAAAATGAAACTATTCCAGTGTTCTCAGAAGGTGAAAAAAGTGTTTTGTTACTCTGTTTTTACTAGAAATCATTTGTCCTTGTTTTTTCCTGCAGAGAAGTTCTGCAGGTGCTGCAGGTTGCCACTGCTGCAGTACAAAGTATGCTCTGTGCTCCTGTTCATTTTCCCAACACCATGCAGGCACCGAGGGCCATTTCTGCTCCCATTATCTTTGGTTAGTGAAGTGAGGCTGTTTACAGAGTAAGTATAAGCACTCTGCTGTTTTCCTTTGCCAGTTGGGGCAGAGGGAGGAGGTCACTTTGCTTATCTGGATTGGTTTGGGTCTGCTTGTGGAAATACGGCTAGAAAATAATTCCTTTTAATTCTTTTTTCTCTGTTCTGGTTGCTGCTTCTCCATCACTGTCCCTGATCACAGACACAGAAACAGTGACATGAACGTGCAGTGTTTTTAGCCTCAAGGGCTGCCAGAACAACACAGTTTTGACACCTTTCCGCTGACAAGACCAACCAGGGAGAAGGACAGGAGATCATCATATGTGTCTATATATGTATGGCAAAGCCTTATCATACATTGGTAAATTCAGTTTTGATGAGAACCTTGTGCTGCTTCCTAGGTATAGTACAAAGCACACAGCAAGTTATTAAAATGACCTTACTTTTGCAGTGACGAATGATGAAGTTCATACAAAATCAGTGCATCAGGAACAGGATTCCCAGTATGGAAGAGAATTATATTTTCAGTAACTAGGTAAAATAATGTTAATATTTTTAGAAGAATATTTTTATCATTGAAAAATTATAAGGAGAAATGTAGGAGGTGAAGGTTGTGTCTGGAAGATCTATATTTCTAGTGTCCTTGGTGGGTACTCTGCCATCTTGAGCACAGATGATTTTCAGTGTTCAGCTCTTTACATGCCTAATTTTAAAATGTCACCAAGTGAACACTCAGAAGTTGATGCCAGTCTCCTTCCTCCCCCCCCCCCAGTTAGCTCAGGGAAGGTGAGATTAGCCCAGACCTCAGCCCAGCATGGAGTCTCCTCTGCAATGTCCGTGTTGGTGAGGGCAGCCCGTGATAAGGTAAGGTGTAGGGGACCATCAGCTCCTGACCCCCATGCCCTGCAACATGGATCAGAGCACTGATGATGAACTGGGGTTGCTGGGAACACTGCCTCTTTGCTTCCTGGTTTGGATGCAATTATAGCAACTTGAGGTCAGTGTCAGTGTGCCATGTGTTGCGCAGTTGTTCTTGCTCTGGGTTGAGGTTCAATCATTATTGCAAATCTGCTCTTGGGTTTGGGGCAGTCGGTTTAACTAGGTGCACACAGGGTGATGTTGTTGGACCCATTTGCTGCCCCATCCCTGGCACAGTTTGAGGCCAGGTGGGACAGGACTTGGAGCAACCTGGTCTAGTGAAAGGTGTCCTTGCTCGGCAGGGGGTTTGAAACTAGGGGAACTTTAAGTTCCTTTCCAACTCAAACCATTCCATGGTTCTATGATTCTTTGTTTTCCCTGCTGCAGTAGAAGCAGGTTGCTAGTCACTTCCCTGTTTCTGTGCTCCTCCATCGCTGATCCACAAAATGAGCAGCATGGTACCTATATATTCGCAAAAGGGTTTAGGAAAGCTTGGATCTCTCATGGGGTCTCTGGGACCTGTACTGTTAGGGTTGGGCAGTGCAGCCACTTGCCTGGCTGTGATTCAGGCTGCACCCAGGTGCGGTGCCGATGGCAGAACCAGGGAGGCAGCTCCCCAGGCAATTTCAGAGCATCCCAAGCAGACATGTAAAATACATGGTGTGAGTGATTGCCACTGGGGCAGGCTTCGGTGCCATCACAGTGCTCGCTTAAGCCAGGTCTGTCACCTCAGAGCCTGTTACAGGATCTAGACCAGAGGGAGCAACACTGAGAGGGCGCAACTGGTGTGGCCTGAGTGCTGCTGCTGTAACATCCCCAGTAAGACACAGTGATTGTGTGGGGCATAGGAAGGCTGAGTTGAACACTTGGCTTATTGCTGGTGGTGGCTGTAGATAAGAGGCATCCAAATAAAAATGGAGGATCTTAACCCCAAGGGCAGATGGGTTTTCAGATTTGTTTGTTTGCTTGTTTTAAGGCAATAAGGAGAAGAGGATATAGACTGGTCCCTGGCATAAGTGTGGTTACGACACAGACCTGTCATAGCCAGATACCATCGGGGGTGTGTGTTCTTTTAATGCAGTTCTTTTAATGCAAAGCTGTTTTGGGATGAGTTTTTGATGCATTCCCTCTTCCCTAGGTCTAGCAGTCAGGGAGCTGCACGGCATCGCATCCCTGCTCAAGGGGATGGAGGTGCAGTGCCAGTCAGCCTCCTCTTATACCAGGCCCAGGAGCCGGCTGCTGCTGTCACCTCTCACGGGGCGTAAGCCGGGAAGCAGTTCATGCCGCCCCTTGGCGGCGCGGGGTGGGGTGCTGGACCGGTGTTTCCCTTCCTCACAGGACAGCCTGGCCCCACGCCTGCTGAGGTCCTTCGGTCACGTCGGCAGAGCCCGCACTCACCCCGACGGCCACCGCGATGCGGAGCACGGAGCGGTTCCGGGGCTCGCGGCGGCTCCCGGTGAGCGTCGGGGGGGGCGCGACAGCAGCGCGTTGGGGCGGGGCTTCTGCAGCTGGATATTCCCGCTCCCATTGGCTGTTTTCTCGCTCTGCTTTGCATATTAATGACCTCCTCACCAATCGGGTGGTGGGGGTGGTTTCCTCGTTAGCATACGCATCTCCGCGCTAGGCGCAGAGCCGTCGCTGTCGCGGCTCGTAGCGAACGGGCTCGGGTTGGGGCGGGCTGCGCGCAGGCAGCTCCTCGCAGGCAGCTCCTCACAGGCAGCCCCCTCGCAGGCAGCCCCCCC
>JASSUY010028868.1:12525-30924 GCA_032466535.1 Forpus xanthops
CTATGGTTACTCTTAACAGTTCAAAATGTATTCTAACTCATCAAAGCCTGGATTGTTCAGAGCCTCTAAAGGGCCATAACCTTGGTCTCTAAGCCAGCCCACAACATAGTTCCATTTTGTGTGTTTTCTGACAGAAAATGTGGGTTTAAGGGGTTCCTTGCCAACTTTTACCCTGGTTTATAGGGTTTGGGGGGGGGGGTTGTTGTTGGTTGGTTGGCTTTTTGTTTTGTTTTCCGTTTTACCGACCTGGGTTATAGCACAGCCCCATGTGTTAGTGAGCTGAGGGTGTGGTAGAAAGGAAACTTCAGTGTTACTAACCGTAGTCTTTTCAGTTTTAGCTTTATTCTCCCCTCCACCCTTTTAATACAGGTCTTTCCCATAGCTAATTTGGCTCCAAAACTGAGCCAAGATTTTTCTTTTTCCTTATCTCTCTGTTGGGATCCTAGTATGTCTTCTTGATTTTTCTCCCCCACCTTCAGTTAACATCTTGTATTGCCACCAAAGTGTTGCTTGCTTCCAAACAAAACGTAAAGATTGAAGGAATGATATAAAATGCTTTTATGTGTAACTGCTTCAGTGCGCAAATGAGCTCCATTATGGCTCATTCTTGATATAAATGCTGTGTCTGTGGTTTATACCGTGGGAGATTGTTGAGGCTCTTAGTCATATATGCTATATTGTCAGTTATTTATCTTTGACATAAGTTTCAGGTTTAACAACTTGAAATGAGATATGTCAGAAACTTCCAGCTAGTGTCTTGGCCAGTTCTAACATGCCTGCTTGGAGACCAAATTTGAATGTACTCATAGATTTTAGTCTTGAAATACATAAAAGTAGCTGTAATCTACAAGATGTAACTACTTAGCAAGATACCTGACTTTTCCCATGGTGTAGATTAAAAATAAACCATCATGTGGAACTAACCTTTTTCATATGAGTAACTAGTGCACTGACAGTACCCCTCCTTCGTTAACTGCTTTGTTTTTTGTTTTTAATTTCATAATGTCACAGACCCATGAATACACTGACGCTCAAAGGCCAGTTCAGTTTTGCTGAAATTCACTCATGGGTTGTGTTTTGCTTGCCTGAGGTGCCTGAGAAGACTCCCGCTGGAGAGAGCATCACCTTTTATTTTCAGAACACCTTCCTGGGTACGCAGCTTGAAAGCACTTACAGGTAAAATACAATTAATAAACTGCAATGTGACTGTGCCATGGGATTTGTCTTTCTCATTCTTGACCAGTCTGCAAGTACCATTTCACACACATAGCACTCTACCTCAACCCCATCCTACTAAAAAGAATAGGAATCTTTCTTAGAAAGGCTCATCAAACATTACCAGGGTGTGCATTATTCAGTAATGATGCACTCTGTATCTCAAATAGGGTTTTTCTTTAAGTTTGTCCAAAAAACTCAAAATTGCTAGGAAGGAAAGGCTTGATATATTGTTAAGATGTTGGGCTGCTTTTAGAGTTTAAAGCATAGAGGTAACTAACATCGCCTTGAAAAGATTGTGTAATGCCTATTGTTTTCTAACATCTTTTTTTTTTTTTGTATTGAGCAGCAGAAATAAAAGGCATTTAATACTCCTGCAAACAAAAATGTGATAAGCATTAAGCTAAAAGCCTTTTTTTCTGAAGCTTTTATTAGGCAAATATTATTGCTATGTTTAAGATTAATACTCTATTCTCAACTTAGTTATATCTTCCTTCAGCAAATTATATACATCCACCTGAAAATGGAACTGTAATTACAACATCTGTTGCAATTATTTAGATTCCAGCCTGCTCCCTGCCTACCATATGTGTTGCCTACCCATAATGTGAAAAGCTGCTGGTTGGTATTTTGTTGGGGAAGGGGAACTTTTAATACCCTTCTGGTACTGAAGCTTTCCTGTGTGGCTTCAAGGAATTGCAATGATAAAACTTAGGAGGAATAAACAGTCAGAAATCTTACTTGTGTAACCTTAGTGCCATACAATAAAGATAACTGCTTTGTGTATACCTGAGATCTGTGTATACTGCTTTGTTTTATTTACTGGAGCAAAGTGTTCTCTGTGAAGATCACCCTGGGAAGGATGGAATAGCATAGATGTGCATACAGCTGCATGATACATGGAGAATCATTACAAACTTTATAGAGGTTGCTTTCTTTGATAGGGACATTGATTTACAGGCCTCCTATTTTAATGCAGGGACAACTCTATTGCACCCATGTGTGTTTAAGTTCGTTCATTTTAATTTTTTCTTCCTTTATAGAAAAGGTGAGGGATGTTTTAAGTCTGACAACATTTCTACAATATCCATCCTAAAAGATGTGCTTTCCAAGGAGGCTACGAAAAGGAAGATTAATCTCAATATATCATATGGTAAAACTTCGTTTCCTATTTTGTTGTCCTTGACTTCAATTTTATATTGTTATAAATGGAATATTTGGTATTTATTTGCTTGTTGTTGTTTTTTTTTTTACTCCCTACCAGACATAAATGAAGAATCTGTGAGACACACATTAAAGCTTATCCACCCAAAATTAGAGTATCAGCAGCTGTTGGCCAAGAAGGTTCACTTAATAGATGCTTTGCGAGTAAGTATCTGAACTCCTGCAGAAGGATTTTTTAGGGGGAATTATGTTGTCAGATACCAAGCTGTACAGCCAAAGTCTGTTGCGTGTCATTCTGGTTTCTATTCAGTTTCTGTTCCCAGGATACGTATTTTAATTATCTAGGAGACAGACTTCTTCAAGGAAAATTCCCTATGCCACTAGTGAATAACATGTAGGATTATTGACTGATGTTGAGGATGCTTAAACTGGACAGTAGAAGGCAGAAAGCTTTATCACCTAATATTCTCCTTTTGTGTGCTGTTATTTTCCAGTTCCTTCTTTGTCTCTTTCCACTGACCTTTGAAGGTTTTTTTAGATCTGGGAATGAACATCCAGGCCAGATGCAGCTTCCTCCCTTTGGAACTTTATCCCAGTGTGTCCTAATTTCTGAATTATCTGCTTTTAAATCTTCTGCTTAAAACCTCCTCCTCAACGGTTTGTCTTCGGAAGGTACTAGTTAGGCAGCTTGTCTCTTGGACTTTTTCCAACAACTGGAAATCCAACAACCAGGATTTTACTGTCAAAGACTTGCTATCTTCTCTGTTGGTATTTTTTTGTGGTTTTTGAGGGAGAGTGGAGATGAAAACAGGCAACCAGTTCTCTCTGGTCCTTTGGGGGAATCAAGTAGTAGTCGCCAGAACTCTTCAGTTAGTAGAAAAACTATCAGTGAGAATAGTGTGTACCTTTATTACCACTAAGAGTATTTTACTTTACTCGAGTTTGATGTGACAAACCAGGGAGTAGAGAATAATAGAGAATTTATTCTTAATGCACATAATGTTTGTGCAGTTATAATGATGATGCACATCTTGCTTAAGCTTTTTTTCTCTTAGCAGATCTTCTTTTATAACTCTTCTTGCTTGGTTTTTTTTTAGTCTTGTTGCTCTTTTGTGGATAATAATTTATTGATGAGCAGTAAAATAATCTGATGATTAATGAAAGCTGTTATCCTAGCAGACTCATGATGCATGGCATAATTACCTTTTGTCTGAAAAAGAACAGTCTTTCTGTGGAGAATAAAAAGATCTATACTATTGATCATCTTAGATTGGTCTGATGGTGGACTAGCATTTTAGAAGAAGTCTTTAAAACTTTTTGCTGTCATAATCTGAGTGATGCTTTCAGAGTTTACTTTTACTCTCAGACTTTAGCATGTGCTAGACTTTTTTAGGCATTTACTTACTCTAGAAATGAAGACATGATGAAGGCTTTGAGTTTCCACTAGGCTTGATCCTGTAGGTGCTGGGTGGTGGTGCGATCCTGTTCTGGCAGCACTTGTAGCTGGAGGCTGTAATATGCAGGATTTTGAGAATCCAGTCTAGGAAGTGACAGGTGATGTCTGGCATTTCATTAGAAGACTGGAAAATTAAGCACTTTGAAAGTAACTCCTACTATTTTGGAAGGCAATTGTCTTTGTCTCTGAAGTACTTCCTCCTGTCAGACTCCTGTCTTCATACCTTTATGCTCTTATAATAATTAAATGCTGTTAATTCTTAATGATATATATATAATGTCTTTGAGGAATTACAAGTTCATGAAGGAAATGTGGACTTCCTGCTACCAAAATACCGCAGCATTTTGGAAGAGGCAGATCAGCTTCTCGAGGAATACAAGAGACAGCCTGCACATCTTGAGAGACTTTATGGTTTGTTGACTAATTCAGCTTTTTATTTAAATGTAACAATATCTAGAGAGCACACTCGATGTGACTGCATTTGTTATGAAGTAAGAATTAGTAGAGTTGGAATAATTTGATAAGTGTGTACTTATCAAATTATTGTTAGGTTCAGGACTGGCTGTTTGGTCATACAGGCAAGACTATATATTTACATCCTGGGTTTGATCATAAAAATCTGAAGTTAAAGGTAAGGCAGTAAAAAAGCCTAGCATGTACTGGAGATAGCTTGTATGCTACTGCAAACTTTGAGTAACTCTCTAAAGGTACTCAAGAATTGTTCGCCCAAGAATTTTTGGGCATCACAAGCATATTACTGAGAATGAAGATACCACTGGTTAAGTTTAGGTTTGCAAAACATGATAAAACCAGAAAATTAAACATGGAGTGGGAAGGAACACTTATGGAAAATGATCCAAGTTAGTGAAGGTGTTCCTTCTGGTGTTCCCCAGACACCTGTCAGCACAATCTCTGCCAGATGCCAGGTATAATAAGCCTAAGTATATACAACATAAGCAGAGTCCCCTTTACCCATCCCATGGTAGTGCCTCACTCTTTTATGTTTCAGATGCGGGTAATTCTAAATCAGAAATATATGCTTTGGAATATAGCTGGAATCTGTGGTGTTATAACTGGTTTGGGTCTATTTATAAATAAATCATGGTTTAAAACATAAGGTTGAAAGAGAGTCTTGTCTCTAAATCCAGAATAAATTAGAATAGTTGGTACATAATAGTGACTTAGAGATACCTCAGTTAGAGAAAACAAGGCAAATAATACTCCTGAAATTTTACATTTGCAGGTATGATCACGGATCTCTTCATAGATAAATTTAAATTTAAAGGCACCAATGTGAAAAGCAAAGTTCCTCTTCTCCTGGAAACTCTGGATGGCTGTGACCAAGATGGACTAATTGCTTTCTTTGACACTGCAGCCTGATAAGGGAAAAGCTGGGTAATTTTTCCTTTTTTTATTTCACTCAAGGCAGTTAAGCATTCAGTCCAAAAGCACTTTTTAAGAAAAACACTATGTTGTATTTCAGCTTTATTTGTATTTATTTTAATACTGAACGCAGTACTCACCTTTAGTTTGTATCAGCTGTTAAGCGTGCACAGTTTCTACGCACACAGAGTTTCTATGCCCACAATGTTCTTTAGAGCTAAAGCAAACGTAGAATCAGGTATAAATACCACATTTCCTTCTTGCAAAATGTTATCCACTTGTGAGAACGTCTGGATAAACTGTTTTTCACAGACCTAACTAGAGGTAGAAGAAATTGGTATATTCACCTGTACCTAACTATGCTGTTTGCCTGCTGCGGGTATCTGTCTGATAAGTAACCGGGGTGCAGGAAGAAAGGAGAAACTGTATTTTAGGCTCAAGGCAGCTGCTATTGGAGCTGCACATTCACTCCTGGTTGGGGCGTGGCTGGCATTAAACTTTCTCTGTGCTTCTCCCGTGTCTTTGTTCTTACTTTCAAACCCCCGCCTTGCTTGTCGCTCGGTGGCCTTTAGGGTTGGGAGCGCTGCGTTATGACAGGGGACTCCGCGAGGTTCGCCCGGCCCGGCCCCCACGGCCTCCCTCTCGCCCGCCAGGCCCCGCCGGTCGCCCCGCCCGCCTTGGCTCCTGCCGCTGCCCGTAGCCCGCGTGACGCTGTGCAGCGCCGCTCCCTCTGATTGGCTGATTCAATAGTCGCGGGCTACTTGAACGGCGAGAGCGGCGCCCCAGCGCGAGTCTTGGCGGCTGCCTTGCTTTCTCCTGGTCGCCCTCTTCCTCCGGCGGCCCCTCCCGCGGCCATGTTGGCCGATCAGGAGAACCAGGAGAACGTTCCGCCAGGCACCAAAGCGCTGCCGCCGCCGCCTGCCGCCGGCGGCACCCGCGTGGTGCTGGGGCTGCTGAGGAGCGCCCAGCAGCGGCCCGGGCTCCTGTCGCAGGTGAGCGGGGCAGCGGGTGTGGGCGAGAGCGGTAAGGGGTGAGATGAGCTGGGGCGGCGGAGGGTGTCAGGGCCGGGCCGGGCTCTCTGCGGCGCTGACGGGCCGCTCTCCACGCAGGCGGGACGGCGCGGCGGCGAGGGCCATGGCGCTGCGGCGGGGCGGACGGGCGGCGGGCAGCAGCCCTTCACCATCCATGTGGACGAGCCGGATGGGGAACAGCAGCAGCAGCAGCGGCGACGGGGAAGCCCGGCGACCCGAAAAGAGGAGGCCTCGCTGGGGCTTCATGCGGCTGTCTGCGCCCTCGGGGAGCGGCGTCCTCTGGCACCCCTGGGCAACGCCATGGAGCTGAGCTTCGGTATGTGCCAACAATCCCCCCCACATTCCGTGGCTCCCGCAGCCCCCAGCACCACCTGCCCAGGGATCGGCTGGCGTCCCGCCGGGAGTGCCGTGCTGGCCCGGCCTCCTGATGTGGTCCTCTGGGCCTCCTATTTGCTCCTGTTGCAGCGCCTGGGTGAGCGAGGCCCTACCCAGATGTGATCTTCGGAGGCATCTCCACAGCAAACTGGAGGCTGTAGGGGATAGAGACTGGTTTGGTTCGACCCAGAAGATCCCTTTCCGGTTGCAGAAACCAGTTTTGTTTCTTTTGGCATGCCATTACAATACAGCAGTTTTTCAATCAACAGGGTAGTTCCCTCTGCTGTGAGAGAGTGGTCTTACGGGCCCTGTTTTAATATGGCTTTTATCCTCTGCTTAGATTCTCCAAGTATTATGGATATTTCAATAACCTCAGAAGCAGAAGAGAAAAAAACAGATGTTAATAGCATGCCAGACTATATCAGCGATATCCATGCATACCTTAGGGAAATGGAGGTGAGCTGCTCTCTATTTATTTGTGTACAGGTTATGGAGGAGAGATTTGAGGCTGAGAAATGGATGTAAACATTAGTCACTACTAGCGTGACTAAATAAAAGCTTGCTAGAAATGGAGGAATAAGTTGCTGTGTCCACTTCTATGAACATGAGATTGGTTTCTTGTGATCAAGTTGATTGATTGTGCCATGAACTGAAGTTGGAAAACCAAATTATGGAAATGTACTGAGCCTAGGCTTATCCTTGTTTACTTCTGTCTGCTTAAATTGTGGTAAAAAGAGCTTAAACAGTTGCTTCCCCACCAGTACTTAGTCGCAACTCAATCTTACCTGTCTTCTAAACCTACAGGTGAAGTGCAAGCCTAAAATGGGTTACATGAAGAAACAACCTGATATTACAAACAACATGCGGGCTATTCTTGTGGACTGGCTGGTGGAAGTTGGAGAAGAATACAAATTGCAGAATGAAACCCTGCACTTAGCTGTAAATTACATTGATAGGTTTCTTTCTTCCATGTCTGTTTTGAGAGGAAAACTTCAGCTTGTGGGTACTGCGGCTATGCTGCTTGCATCGTAAGTGAGATTGCTGAATTTGAAATTCCACCGACTGGCCTTGTACAGATGGAATCCTTCGGCTATAGCACGTCTGGCTACAGGCACCAGAAGTACTATAGCCATGGGAGGGCTTCACACTAGAAGATAAACTGGGAGTTGTCCACCTAAAAGCTTGGTAGTTTATATGAAACTTTGCAAGCAGGGTTCTAGGGTGTCTGTGTAGATGGTCCCTCAGGTGAGGATTCATTTCTAGGTGCAGCAGCAGCAAGCTTCTGAACAGTTACTTGTGCATGCACAAGGCATATAAAAGAGTTTTGCTTACACCGAATATTAGTTTCATGGGTTGTTTGGGAATTTCTGTAACTGAGTGCTAGACTGCTTAGTGCTAACATGTCGGGCTATTGTAGCTCTGTAATTCTGCTGATTCAAGAGCTAAAGAACAAAGTGCAGCAAACTTGTTCAGTAACAGTACCCAGCTACTTCACAGGTCAGAATTCAAAGTAGGATGCTGGCTTTCATTTCATGTTGCTAGTTACCTGGCTTTCTAGTATTTGATTATTTGCTCATAACTACTTCTCCTGGCAGGAAGTTTGAAGAAATCTACCCTCCTGAAGTAGCAGAGTTTGTCTACATCACAGATGATACCTACACCAAGAAGCAGGTTCTAAGAATGGAGCACTTAATTTTGAAGGTTTTGTCATTTGACTTGGCAGCTCCAACAATCAACCAGTTCCTCACTCAGTATTTCCTGCATGAGCAGACAAATCCTAAAGTGGAGAGCCTGTCAATGGTAAGTAAGAATTACTAGCTTGACCTGTATAACTACAAAGACTTAATATTAATGCACTTCACAAGTTCTGTTCTTTAGTCCCAGTAGAAAAGAAATACTGAAGGATTCTCCAGCCCAGGCTTCCCTGCCTCCTCTTAAATGTGTAGTCTCTCTGTGAGAACTCTGGAGAGCTTGTACGGTTTGATACGTGCTCCTCCAGCATTGGTGCCACACCACTGGAAATTACTGCTCCCATCACCATGCACTGTTTGAAACACTCCATTCCTGTCGCAAGCTTGCACTTGCCCAGCTCCAGCATGCCCACTTAATCAGAGCAGGCAGAGATTCAACTTTAATTTGGGGTTTGTTTCACTACTAGATGTTTCTCTCTTTATCTCAAGCTGCCACACCTACCCACCCACTTTGGTGAAAAAGGACTTGTGCTTTGGTTTCCCCTTCAATAAGCAGTGAGTTTTAAATCCAGAAGCCGGTTTCTTAAGCACAGCACAGGTAACTACAGTTACACTAAATCCAAATTGTGTGGCAGGTACCAGAGCTCCCAAATAGAAATCTTTGTCTCATTGTGTAAAGGTTAGACCTGACTACAATCTGCCTTCTAGGTTAAAAAATACCTCTAAATATAAAATGTAGTATTAAAAAATGCTTTTGTGACAGTAGCCAACAGTAAATGCTAAAAGAGAAAGTTAAGTGGACACTAGTAAAACTGTGCTCCACCTAACAGCAGGACTGGAAGCTTAAATGAGGGTTCTAGTGCAATTATTAAAGGCTCTTCTACTTTTGGAGGCAGATGATTCCCCTTACTCTCATTTTCTTTGCAGTACCTGGGGGAGCTGAGTCTAATTGATGCTGATCCTTACCTGAAATACTTGCCATCAGTTATTGCTGCTGCAGCGTTTCATCTAGCAGGCTATACTATCACTGGACAAACTTGGGTATGTAATACTGAACTGAGCCTTCACACACCTTTATGTGTGTCTAGTGTATTGGTAGGTTCTGAATGCTGGGGCTTGGGCTGCAGGAATCCCAGCCCCTCTGCACTCTTCGGCTGGTAATTATGGATTGCTATTTGTAGTAATTGAAAAATGGGAGGCACACACCCCTTGGAAAAGGCATCTGCTGATGCACTCCATTTTGTCGATTGTTCTCAAAGATGTAAGCAGCTTGCTTGTGATGAGGAAGTGGGCGGTAGGAAAGCTGAAGCACTGGAGGCAAGGAATACTTGTTTACAGTATGATAGTTTTCAGGATTGCTGTAATTCTACATGAACTGCTAAAAATCTGATCAGTGAGTATTAAACTACGTAGTGCTTGAGAAAATAGTGCTCTGGAACAAGACAGTTTCAAAGGGAAGCACAAATCTTTACCAGTGGCTGTTGGCGTAAGTGAGCAGAAACATTAAAAGGTTTCTTTTCCTTTTTCCATCAGCCTGAATCCTTGTGCAAAGTAACAGGCTACTCCCTGGAGGACATCAAGCCTTGCCTCCTGGACCTACACAAGACCTACCTCAAAGCAGCACAGCACACACAACAGTCCATAAGAGAAAAGTACAAGAGTACAAAGTGAGTATCTGTAGAGATGCATGATGAGTTGATACGTATACCGAAGTTATCCTAGCACATACCTGCTTAACGGGGGGAGGAGAAGGGTTCAGTGTGTCTTAAGACTCAACTAACCAAATCTACTGTGTCAGCAAGATGGTGACAAGACTCCTCAGGTTTTTACAGAGTTGAGCAGTACTGCTTTTCATTAGGGCTACTATCCCTACCCAAAATGGTCAGATAGAAACTGGAGCAATTTTCTTGATGTTCCCACAGTTGGTAGGCAGGAGATGGTATCTAATGCACCTAAAAACCTGTGTCAGCATTGCAGCTGACAAGCCCCAAATGTTTCCTACCTTGTGAGCTATGTGCTTTGCTGCAGTACTTAGCTGTTCTGTATGACAGAGAGCACTTGAGCAAGATGACATCCTGCATCTTTCTTTTCCCCCACCTCTAGGTACCACGGAGTATCGCTTATTGACCCACCAGAGACACTAAACGTATTGTAATAATCAAGAGACTGTTCTTACTATGTATATTACAAGAAACTTATGTACAGTTTTAAACATGGCTCAAAATTCCAGATGAGTTCACTCAGACTATTAATACAGGTTTTCATGAGCTTAACTAAAGCTATTTTTACGCGGTTTTAATGTAAATCTTTTGTACATGCAGGCTTGTTAAAATATTTAGGTGGGGTTTTATACAAGTGTTCTCTTAAAGAACAGAATTAACCATGCAAAGTGTGACCAAGTGAAGTCTGAGACAGCTTATCTAATCATAGACTAATAATTAATATTAGCAATGCATTATAATAGTAGGGCTTTGCCTCCTTCCACATATGAATGACTTGGACTCCACAGCAGTATTTGTAGCTGTTTTTAAAATAGTGTCTAGTTTAAACTGAGACTTAGTATAGGTTCCAAAACGTGGTTTAATGGCTGTAATACTGGAAGAAACTGTATAGCTATGAGCAGAAAACATAGCTGGAATCAACTCTGGTGAGACACTTTAGGATGTGCCAGCTACTGGAAGTCCCTATTGCTGTGTAATGTAATGTCAGATTTTCATCAGATTAAAGCTTGAATGCTTTTCTTGGAGGGGACTGCACAGCTAGAACTCCTACATCAGGTCATACTTCTTTCTTCCAATAGAAAATGGTCTTGTAATTGTTGTTGGTTTTTTTGGGTTTGTTTTTTTTTTTTTTGAGTCAAACTGTAAAACTAATAGTAATTTAAACTCATGAAATTCCTACTACTATGTTAGCTGTCCTGAAAGCCCATTAATATCTATTAAAATTAGTCACTGGTCTGCTTACTGTGCCTCTTCAGGGGCAGTGGAGGGATTAAGCTGCAAGAGGGTGAAGTACTGCTCCATACCCTCAAGAGGAGGGGATGGTTTCTGGTGTGGATGGGCTGTGTATGGAATGGTACCAATTCTGTACACCTCTCTTGCTTGGAAAGGAATGTTCCCCTGTGGCATGCAACAAAAATGTAGGCCAACTGGTCTTATTTTTCCTTAGTTCTGGAACTGTTACAGGAGCAAATTAGCATCTAATTGGCATTAGATCGAGTGGATGTGCACCTTCAACCCATGTAAATGGAGCGATACTGCCCTGTACATGCTGTTCTTTGTGTGTAAAGCAGTGAGTACATGCAAGTGGGTTAACTAAGCCACTTCCAGGTTTGCTAATAAACCTTTTTTAAACCTGATGTCAATGGTCTTGCCAATACCTTAAAACCAGTGAGGGGTAATGCTACCATCTTAAACTGGCATTCATTTTTAAAGTTTTTTGGCAAGGGCTGCCCTGTGAAACCTGTGCCACTTCAACCTTAAGTTGATTCTACACTGTCTGGACACCCAGCAAGTGCTGGGATAAACTCTTCATAGGTGTTGAACAGCTGTTATGGTGTGGGCTACTGAAAAGAAACATTAATCAATCAATTTCTCTGCCAAAGCTGAGAAGCATGCGTCACAGTGAGAAAACTTTCACAGCTCAACTTGAGAACTAAAAATTTGCTGTTCTGCCTCTACCCCTGTGTTGCGGTTTAAGCCCTGCACAAACCAGCTCCATTACAAAACTGACCCAAGTGACGGTGGCTTTTCTGGTCCATAAAAGAATGCAGCAGAAGCTGCCTTTTTGGGCCAGCCTGAGATTTTTAAGGATGTGCTTTGACTTCTAGAATGTTTTAACATTTAATTAACATGTTTTATTGGTCTATCATGTTTTCCAATAGCCTTTCATTTTAATTTCAGTTGGTTGCCACTGAAAGCCTAGATCTATTTGGGAGAAAAACATGCAGTAGATCCTGTGTCGTGTCAGTGTTAGAAATGCTGTAACCTTGCAGGAGAGGGAGGTTGTATATGCAGGAATGTGCTTGCCACAGTTTGTGACCTTGGAAGAGCAACTCAGAATACTGACTGCCCATTATGCTTTGAAGATAACAGCACAGCATTCTTCATGGGAAGCCACTGGGTTTTGCCTTCCCCCCCTTTTTTTGTGGCATATTACTGAAAGCTTTCCAAGATCACTGACAAATATGAACATTGGGAGAGAAGTAATTTATAGGAAGCTAATCAATTCTTTTCCCCAGAAAAGAGCAGTAGCAGTACTTAAATGACAAGACCTCAGTGGTATATTTTATTATTACTGCTTAATGAAATGCCTCCTGATTTCATTTTCAGTAGAAGCTGTTCTGTTACTGTTTCCATAGCACAAAGAAATGTTCTCCCTTGTTCTTGAGCTCTGTTTTCGGGCATACCACTAAGACTTCCTTTTCAGCCTAAAACAATGCTTCAGACATGGGTTGGAACCTCTGCCTCCCTCATTACTGACATCTCTTGCAGCTGCAGCAAGCACCATCTTCTCCCATGCCCTAATTTTCTGAAGTTAATATAGGCTGATTCCAGCTCTTGCTCTTAAACTTTCAACAAAATACCCCAGGTTGTACTGTACTACTGTTTTGCTTATCCAGTTGAACTCATCTTACTCCCTTCAATGTAAAGCCTCTAAGCAATGTAGGGTATGTGTGTGAAGAGGCAGCAGTACAAAGAAGTTTAAGGTCTCACGGCACTGCAGAAGTAACAAGAAACTGAACCTTCCCTCATTCCTATACTCCCAACAGCAACTTTGGGTTGGAAGAACCAAGATGAGGAAGATGCAGAGTTTTATTGCTGGTTTAACTCCTGGAGGAACAGGGCTTTCTAGTTTTGTCCCTTTCTGGAAGAGCAAAACTCGCATAAAGCTCTACTTGGCCAGGAAGCATTCTTTTCTTTTTTAACACTGAAATCTAAACGTGATTTAGGGAATGTAACATCTGCAACAGTGACTCAGCTCATGTTTCTATGTCATCAAGTGCTAAGGTCACATGTAAAATAGTCCTACTTGGCTCTTGTAAATATGTGCATGTTTCCAACTAGACCTGCTTTCTGAACAAGGGTCAGATATGTTGGAAACTTCCTTGTCTCTTTGGTTTGCACAACTTGCAAGCAGAGTTCTTTGCATAGAGCTCAAGAAGCATTCCTATCTGTTGCATGTAATATTTAATTAAATTCTCTAAGAAACTCCATTGCTGAAGTATGATTTGATTCTCTATGAAGGCTTTGTGGAAGTTTGATGTTATTTTATTAAGTACATGTCTTTGTTCATGTGTTGAGGTTTTTCGTTTTGTTTTTTTTATAAGACAAAGCAGTGAAAGATAAGATACGCAGTGACACAACATGGGCATTTAGGACACAGCCAAGGCATGTCATTTGCACCCTGAAGAACACTCCAAAGTATGAAACACTTCCAAGGGCTGACAACAGCTATCAATCCCATGGGGAGTTTTAACTAAGAATCTGACAATGTTAAGAAAAAATGAAACCACAGCTCGAGGAAAAAAAAAAACAACCCTGTGGCTGCATGGCGATGACAAAAGGGAAGTGTTTGCAAGCAGTGGAAATGGGCAGGTAGGCGGGCTGCCTGTGAGCAATTGTTAAATGACATTTTTTAGCAGACTAGGAAGATGTCAAAGCGCAGGATGGTGTTGCTCTAATGAACAAAGAAAGGAAACTGGGAGTGGAATGATCCCAGACTGGACATGTAATAATGCAAGTCAGAGAGAAAAGAGCGAGGCAAAGGGGGGGCTCTGTGTGGTGGACTATGGCCATTTTATCTCTGTTTCAATCCATGGCTAAGGCACCTTGGTGTTTTCCTTGGGCTGGAATGACTTTTGCAAGGTGGTCAAATGGCAAGGAGAGGAGTAGTTGGTGGCGAGAAAAGGAAAAGTGAGTGCCTTGGTAGAAGTGTGACAATTGTCTTAGCACTGCTATGGCAATGCAGGCTACTAGTCCTCCTTTAGCTGCTGCTTTGAAATATGGATGCTTGCGTAGGGGCCCTAGGAATGACTTCAAGTTGACTGAGACGTGCATTCCCGAAAGAGGAACGCTTCTTACTTGCAGAGAACTCTGCCCTGTGTGGCCCAGGCCACTTAGGGCAGACAAGGGGTGATAGGACCTGGACAACTGGTTTCCCTCTAGATGGGCAAAGGAAGAGAAAGACCGTGAGGTGTGCTGACTCCCAAGTCCAAGCTGGAAAAGAACTCATTTAAGGGGGAGCATTAGAAACGTGAAAATTGGAAGGGGTGTGTAAGTCCGAAATAGCTGAAGAAGAGCATAAGCCTTCAGCTGGAGTGAAAGATGGTTAGGCTTCGGAGTCTTTGCTGCCTCAGCAATCCAGGAGAAGAGGGAACGCATCCCTCAGCTAATGGGACAAGTCGAAAGGCTAGCAAATGCAACTAGAAAAGGCTTGAAGGACCTGAGAAGGACAGGCAACTTCAAGGGCGCCTTTCCAAAGCACATGAGCTTTGCACCTACTTGAAAGGTAGAATCGATCAGAGTTGTGCGCATGGAAGTCCGAGTGTGACTAGAGATATGGAGCATGACTTCAACTTCTTGGAAAAGATGGAAGAGAATACTGCAAAGCTGCCAGAAGTCATACAAGAAAGTCAGAAAGAGCAAATCTGCAAGGGATTAGTGTAGAATTTGAGTTAATGAAGAGCAGTGATTAGCACTGCATTAGCTGTGTTGCTAATCTTTGGAATAATTGTCGTGATCTATCCTGTTTAAAAAGGCAAGTAAAGAGCAAGATTGCGTCAAATGGCATGAGCATGCAAGCAGTGGCCAGGCAGCAAGAGGAAGGAGAGTGAATTGCGAAGCCGGCCAGCAGCATGGAATGAGTGCCAGCAGCGGATAATGAAAAGTCTTTCAGTGTTGGACTGAAAGGAGTGATTTTCCGAAGTTTGCAAGGGGGGGAAATGGCAGTGAGGGTCGGTGTGTCTTAGTGGTTGTGTGGGAGAGTGTGTGGGAATGGAGAGTGTTGTAGGCTTTTGTGAGTTGCTGGGGACCCGTGCGGGCAACAGCAGCCCCCTTTTTCTTGGTGGGGTGTTGCAGGTGGAGGGGCATGTTGGCAGGACATGGGTGGCTGTGCCGTGTTGCTGTTGGGCTGTTCCGGGGAGGGAGCGTGGCATGTCTTGGGGAAGGGTGTTTGTTGGGCCACATGCGGGGTGGGGGGAGAGCGTTGCTGCAGGGCATGTGTGCACCAGAATCCTGCGGGTGCCATGGGTCACTGGGGCCAGAACGTGGGGCGGGTACGGAGGTGGCAGATTGGTAGTAGTGGCACTAAGAAGGCCCAAGCTCATCTCATCTCAGAAGCTAAGCAGGGTTGGGCTTGGTCAGTACCTGGCTGGGAGACCTGCTGGTGCTCTGGGCTGCTGGAGCCTTTTGCCTAGGTACCGGGGGCCTCCCCCTTTTTCTTGGGCGAGGGTGGGTGTTGTGGGTGGGCAGTTGCAGGAAGAGGTGCTGGTCTGCAGGAGGGGATGGAGTGTGTCACTTTGCTGGGGGGCTCACACGCCCAAGTAGTAATCCCACCACGTAGGAGGAAAATCCTACAGAAGCCATAAAGAATGCCACTATGGAGCAGAAGCCTCAGTGGCCCTTTCAAAGAGACACAGAGGATTAGTCCAAATGCCTGAAACAACCACAATGGCCTGTGCAAAAGGTGGAAGAGGTTTGAAAACCATTCCATTTGTAAAGACGTTTTGAAAGGGAATCCTGAAATGGGAATAGACCTGGGAGACTCTCGCTCAGCAAGTAGGTTTTTCAGAAGTACCCTGGCAAAATGGGGATGGGGATGTTTTGGCTGGGGTTGCCACTTCGGCAGGGTGACCAGAAGTCTCTCCCTGACAGAACAATCAAGCAGAAATCCTGAAGTGGCTGTTGCAGGAACTTCTGGCCAGAATGGGGGTGCCTATCAGAATATCTTGGGCTAGAGGTCCACATTTGATGGCAGAAGGGCTTCTTAGAGGGCGTTAGGAAACTGCTGGCAATGACTTGGGACTTCCATAGGCCTCGAAGGCCACAGTGCAGGGGAAAAGTTGAAAGAATGAAGCAACCATTGAAAAGACAGATTAGTAAAGTAAGTGAGGAAAGGAATTTGAAATGGCCTCATGCACTCCCACTGGCCCTTTTGCCATGGAGAGAGCTGAGTCAGAAGCATGGGAACACAAGACTGGGGTGAAGAAAGCCCTATCCACCTGGAAAATTGTCAATAGGGATATGACAAGACCTGCCCATTGACTCCTCAATATGTCTAATATTGTGTATCCTTTTCAACCCTGGGGAGAAGGGAGATGGCTTTGGATGTTAGTGGGAGCCAATTTTGTGGTCAAAACAGGACCAAAGGGAGAAATAGTAAGACATAGAAATCTCTTGAAATGGGGATGGACTTCTGCTCCAATTCCAGACCTTAATGCTGACAATGAGATGGGAAAAGAGCCAGGAAAAAGGTAGGGAGGAAAAAATGAGAAACGAAAAGCAACTAGAAGCAGACAAACAGATCTACGTCCCAGGAAAAAGCCAGGGTGAAAATTTGGTGTTAGCATTAATGAGTTTGCCAATTTGCACAAGGTGTCACAAATGACTGCTTGTTTACCAATTCCAAGAGCAGTGGGTGAATTAAAAAAATAAATAAATAAATAAATAAAAAGCTTTTTCCTGGCATTAAACTGAAGCCATAATTCCTTTTTACCACCTGAACTGTGACTAGGTGCAGCTCACTTTAGTAATGGCACAGGCAGCTTTGTTAAGAATAGCAACACATCTTACCTCTGCCACTCACATTGTAGATCTCAAATGAGCGAGTTTACTGGTGTAGCTGTGTGCTAACCGTAGAATTTCACTTTCATGCTTTTTATTTATGTATTTTAAAGGTGTATACAATTTCATAGCATATACATAAAAGCAGAATTAGATATGCGTTAGGAGGATGTAGATTTATCTACAGAACTAAGTTCAGTAACAACAGACCAAATTATGAATTACACAGCATTTCTGAAGGAAGGATGACAGCTCTAATGAGCAGCTCTCTTCTTTTTTCTCCTTTTGATAAATGCTTTCTTACTTGTACTTTCTTGTTTCACGTTGGTCTGTGCTCTATGAGGAAACAACACTTTTATCATATAAATGTACTGAATGGTTTTACTTCAAGGAAACACAAGCTGATCACCTGTAACAGGGCAACCATCCACCATGCTCAGTGTAAATCACAATACAGCAAGGGTTTCCATGGCTAGTGCAGAGCTATGTAATCAGTCTCACTTCTGGGACATAAAATTTAAGATGCAGTACAAGACTAAAATTAATTTAAGAGGTAGCAGGATATCTGCAGGATATTCTCTACGGAGCAGCTCCTGCAAATCCACTTTTATTCTCTCACTCCCTTTGAAACCATTATATAAGCATTTCATCTGGCTGCAGGGCAGCCAGGATGAAGATGACTGGCTTCCTGGGACAGGAGTAAATTAGCCTAGATTTAGAATTCCTCACTCTCTGCTATCTTTGTAGTCCCCTTTATCAACTGAAACCTTTCTTGGCCTTGCCAAATCCTGTGCTACCTGAAAATACTCCTTATGAGCCTTTTTCCTCTCCTAATTTCAAATAATGGTTACCTTGTTTTCTTTGGTAGTTCCTGTGGTTGTAGAATGACAACTTCTTCCTCTTCACTGTCTGACAACACAATAGGTTCATCTAAAACAAATCAACCGACCACAAACCTGTGATCATTTTTGTACAAACAACTTCTGAAACAAATAATTAGTAAGAACACTGTACTGGGTTCAGCTGTAACAGTTATTTTAACCCTTTTTAATAGGTGGTGCAGTGCTGTGCTTTGGCTTTAATCTGAGAATAATGCTGATAACACTGCTATTTTAGTCGCTGCAAAGTAATGCTGTCGTGGTTTAAGGCCCTCAAACTCACGCAGTTGCTCCCTCACTCACTCCCCATTTTCTTTCCCAGTCCTGGGGGATGGGGAGAAGAACTGAAAGAATGCAACTCCCACAGGTTGAGATAAGAACAGTTTAGTAACTAAAGTATAACACAAATCACTACTGCTACCA
>JASSUY010028869.1:0-68076 GCA_032466535.1 Forpus xanthops
GGGTGACATGGTTTAGTGGGAGGTGTCCCTGCCCCTGGCAGGGGGGTTGGAAGTGGATGATCTTAAGGTCCTTTCCACCCATAACTATTCTATGATTCTGTGATTCTAAGTATGGAGAAAACACACCACGCTTTTCCACTTGTCTTCAATTTCACTTCCCAAATGATCTAGCAAACCAGAACATAAACATATCTATAAAGGATGTAAAGGAACAGAAGTTAAAATTCATGTTCAGTTGCATGTACATAAATCTTCCAGTAAGCATGACCAACTGCTGAGTCTTTCATTTGTAGTTTAATCTAATAATTTCCATGCACTTCTAAAGGAACACACTATGAAGCTGGCAACTTCTGAGAAATTGCTGTGCTGTTACAAACAGCATTTGAGCTGGCAGTATAACAGCATGAGAGATAGTGAGATAGAGAACAAAGTTAATAGTTGAAACTGAGCTGAAAAAGATTGCTAGCAGAATATGGGAAAGTAGAGTTGGATTATGATGACCTCCCTTGTAGAATCAAATTAAACCTTTTTAAAGGTTTTGTGGATTTTTCGTCTGTAGTCGAATTATGTCTTTACTTCACATGGGTACATGAGATTAATGAGGCAGGTGTAGTGATCACGGAGTGAAAAGCTGTGAGGCTGCTGTTCTTTTTAAATGTTTCATTTTGTACAGGCTGTGGGATATTTACAGCACTAATTGACAATAAGTCTGTGTGCTTGAGTTCTGCAAATGTTCTGACAGATTGAAAGTGTTTTATATGGAAGAGATGGAAGTGAAAACTCCTGAATGTCAGATGGAGTTGAACGGGGCCCTCCACTTTTTTGTTCTGCTTGCCTAACAGTCCTTAGGACGTGCCTGTCGAAAGGGCTGGGCTATGTGAAGAATGCTGAAGATACGGCCAAGGAGGCTGTAGATGAAAGAATACAACATAAAAACTCCAAAAGCAGAGGGAGACCATTTGGTGCAAGTGCTATCAAGTATGCATCCTACAGAAGTGCCAACTCCTCATATAGGAGAGAGGGCTTTTTTTCTACAGTTACATGGAAGTGTATGCCATCCATTTCTGAAATACATATTTATATGCAAAACAGTAGGCACCATGGGGAAGACTTAAATTATGTATTAGTTGAGCTTGAGTTGACTGCTTTGGCACTGGAGCAAGATCTGTTAGATACAGTCGAGGATAAAACCAAGGCCAAGGCTTGTGAAATACAGATTATAGGTTTTATTTTCTTCCTGTCGTTCAAGTGTGACAGTGCTTTAAAGCAGGATTTCCCATCAGAGTTTCTCTTCAAAGGTGGAGGTGGGTAAAAAATGCCTTTTTATGAACCAGTAGATGACTTCAGCAAAGTCTGTACCAAATGTAAATCAGTTAGAGGGCTGTGCTGCATTACATCTAACTAAGGACAGAAAGGTAAGGTTTAAACTAGTCCTTAAAAGTCTTGAAATTTGGTAAAGCAAGCTAAAATACAGCTTTTGTTATTACTTTACTTGAAGTAAAAAACTGTCAGCATAAAGCATCTTCTAAGCCGTGTGTATATTAAAAAATAAACTAAAACGAAACCAATCTCAAAGGAAACTAGGGCATACCAAACCCCTCTTCTCTCTCTGCGTCATTTGTGTAATCTTCAGGAGAAGTTTTGTTAGTGATTTGCATTGTCATCGCTGTTAGGAAGGGTCCTTTATTGTCTGGGCTGTTAGAGAGTCCTTAAAAAAACTCTAATGAAGTATACTCTGAACTGTTAACATCAGACATTGAGTCATAGTGTTCCTGAGATAATAAATGTAAAAGTCTGTTAGCAAAGCACAAAAGAAGCTCTTCCATGGTTAATGTTTGGAGGAAAAAAGGGATGATGAAATATGTACTGGTGGTGTACTTTCAGTCTCTAAGCATTTTTGCCCATCTACCAATGGCCAGACATTCTTTTCACTTTGAGAGGCTTTAAAAACCAAGCCAGTAAGTCACTGCTACAGATTTCGTTGCCCTTCAGCACTCCTGCCATTTGTAGTGGTTTATTGTTTTCTTCTAAAATGAGGTGTAACTTAA
The DNA here is from genome assembly GCA_032466535.1 of Forpus xanthops. NCBI lineage: Eukaryota > Metazoa > Chordata > Aves > Psittaciformes > Psittacidae > Forpus > Forpus xanthops. The sequence continues at coordinate 2,049 of JASSUY010028869.1, forward strand.
AAACTGAAGTAATCTAATTTTCACAAACATGAATCTGCAAGAGATCAGGTTAAGGTCAGGGCGATGTTAGCAGCATGGAAGCTACCCTTGGCTATTAGAAGAGTTCTGCTGTACTGGCAGAAGACTTGATCCTGTGACAGCTTCTATGGGTGTTTAATATACTAAGTGTTGTGAAAGATTCTGTGGATGTTGGTAATACTGCTTCAGTGTGCAGAGCTGGGGTGTTTGTTTAATAAAGATCAAGGGAGGACTGCTAATAATCAAGACCTGCACTGTGAAACTCGTAAAGAAAAATGAGAAATTCTAATACCAATGAAAATTACTTTGGAAAAAGGTTGAATTTCACCCTTGTTTTCAAGGTAGGGATGGCTGTGTGAGTAGCTATAATTACTTTGCCAGGTATATTGTTACCCTGCTATAATATTGTTTGTAGGAGCATACTGTGGCTCTGTTGCTGGAGAAGGATTTGTCCTTCCTTAAGAACAGCTGTTAGGAGATAAGCAAGAATTTCCTCATGTACAGAACCTGAGTTGTACTTGTCTGACAGTGTACATGGGATGTGTTTGGTAAGATTACTTCACATTTAATTTTTTTATTGCTGAAATCCTCACTCTGTTCTTACAACAGTCAGAAAGTCTCATCTCTCTCCTGATGGAGAGAAGGGAAGGAAAGGGGAACAAATTGTAGGGGCTTATGTGCAGAAAATCTAGAAGTTGACTGTTGAGGTGACCTGGCTTGTTGGTATTTATCTCTGGAGTTTGGCTAGTTGTCAACATGAGTTTATGCTGTCTTAGCTGCTTCTAACTGGATTTGATCATAAATGAATTATCTTCCTTTATCTTTTTTCTTTGTTTTCTTGGTACATTACCAGCAACCTGCTCTAGTGGAAGGTGTCGCTGCCCGTGCAGGGGGTTGGAACTGGATAAGCTTTAAGGTCCCTTCCAACTGAAACCATTCTGTAATTCTATGATTCCACTATACCTTCTCATTTGCTCCTGGCTCTAATTCATGAGAAGTAGCACTTGTTTGGTTTTGGTTGTTCTGGTTTTTTTTTCAGCATAATATCCCACTGAAATGACTGTGCGAGGTTAGCAGTGTCCCAAAGATGCTCCAGTGTGACAAGCAGTGTAACATCCAAGGCTATGCGAAAGAACATTCCCTTATTTTCTTTAAGGGAAGCAAAATCCTTCCAAAATTTCAGCAATTTATCAAATTTTCCCAGCAGCGCTTGCATCTCTGGAAACAGGCTCAAGGGTTTCTGCTGCTAAAATCTTTCATTACAGTCCTCCAAAGAAGGTTCCCGATAGAACATTCACCTTAGGGTGAAGACAAAAGGCTGTGGATGAAGCCAGGATCAACAGAGCACCTGAGTTTAGAGTAGCCATGAACTTCAATTAGGAGCCTGTATTTAGTCCCAGTGTGTTCAAATGGCTGACTGGCATTCCCAAGTCCACTTTCTTGTTGTTTCCAGCCCAGTTTTAAGCCTGTAGAAATGGCTTGCTACAGACCTCTGCAATTGCCAAGTCTCCTCTGAATTTCTTCCACGAATCCTTTCTTTTCTTTTCCACAGCAGAGGTTCAAAGCAGAAAGTCTTTAGGGATTTGAGAGCAAATGATCACAAGTGGCAAGGTGGGGACTCATGCCAGTACACTGAAAATATTTGGTTGCATTGCTTTTCTCTGCACACAGCAGAACGCACACTGGAAGCAAACTGTGCTCTGGAAAGGCAGCAATAGAATATGTAAAAACAAACCCAGAAAGGAAGTAAATGAAGCCAAAGGGGGAGCAGGGTAGTTTTGGGTAATGAACAGTAAAAGAAACATGTGGCACTTAAGGAAGAAGTGTAATGAAAGAGCACAAAGGAAGGATGACTGGTTTGGAGAACAGCCTGGAAAAAAAGAAAAAACAACAAAAAAAACCCAACACATTTGGAAAAGGTCTGGAGTAGTGGGGGAAGCCACGGTGTCTATTGGGGAGGGAAAATACTGCTTTATTGCCTCCGGACAAGTCTTATATTAATATTCTGTGATCTTGTCTTTCTATGGAATGTAATAAGATGTATTTAGTGCATGGTGGGGCATCAGACAGTTACCTCTCTCAGACTTCCTTCAGCACCCAATTGTTTCCCACAAGCTAAATGCTTTTGCCATAGATGTTGTGCTAATGTGTTATATGAATTATTTGTCTTATCTTAGTGCTGTGAAATTAGAAGCTCTTTCCCACAGTGTGTTAAGCAGATTAAAATGAAAGCCTGTTTTTATGGTCCAGGAACAGTGCAGATGTTTAAAAGAAGAAAATAAAAAGGAGGAGAAAGAAAAAAAAAGATGTGATCTAACAGTGGGGCACCGTGAGCAGCTTAATGAAGCAAATGTATTTTGTCACCTAAATTGTGAGATAAGTTCCCAGCTCCCCTTGAAAAGGTTTATGTTTTTCCCTGGTGCCTTAAATCCACAGGGAAGAGTTTGGGAATGGTAGTTTCTACAGAGATTATACCTTTTGTTGTAGTTGTTGTCTTTTGAAATGAACTTTGTAGGCAGCAGTGCAGTTCCTCCTTCAAAACCTGGCCAGGCACTCAAGGGCTGTACTTACTTTCTGGCAGGCAGCCGTGGAACAGATTTGAGCTGTTCTGAAAAGTACTAAGCAGCATATTGGAGGCTGCCACCAGCTTTGTTTTCAGTAAGAGAAGTTGTTCTAACAACTAGCCAAGTGATGGCTTTGCACAGGTACACATGAAATTCAGGGTTCATGTTACTCCGCCTTTTGAATTCCTGTCTTGTGTATCTGTTCCTCCTACCTCCTGGGTCAAATACATTTTAGTTACAGCAGCATTTTATTTCCAGTGGCTTACTCTAATCTTACTGTCATAATGTTCCAAGACACTTTATGTGATAACTACTCCTGTACCTGTGTGGTTATTTGTTACATATAATGTCTACAGCTATAATAAAATTATTGCAATGTGACACAGGCTTAAGATAAAAAGAGTGCCTTACTGTGTTTGAGCAATAGCTTAATTAAGACGTCACATTATTGTAATAGGTATTTGAGAGAGGACAGTATTGGTATGAGAGAGCATTGTGCCTTTTCTGGGCTTGTTCTTAGTTCTGTAGCTTTCTCATTTATATCTCCTATTTCCCTATAGAGAAATAAGAAACAAGCGATTTTGTATTGCTATATCAGTAGTGTTGCCCTTGAGGTCTCTTGAGATCATGATCAGGGTTGAGAAGTCATGGAAATGTTTATGGACTACAGTGTATGGATTTTTAGGTTGGGATGCATTGAGTTTGAAGTAACAAGGACAGAAAAAGGCAGGAGATGTGAGAGAGTTGACGTGTTATTTCCCTGTGTGTGGAGGAAGTTATCAGCACGGCCATTGAAGTGCCATAGGAGGTACTTCAAGGTTTGACTTTATACTTCCTGTGGAAGGAAGGGGTGGGCAGAAGTCTGACATTTTTCTGGCTGTCAATGTTGGAGGAGGAGAGGCAGCAGCTGTGCCTGAAGGCTTTTCCTTCTCATTCTCTAGCGTCTGCGCTAGGTGTCCTTTCATAAGACCAGCTCTGTGCTGCCACGTGTCCCTGAGGTACCTGTGTGTTTTGTCAGCGCAGGAAATGAAAAATTCACACTCTGTCACTGAGACTGCAGTCTAAACTGCTGGTGTGGATGCAGCTATGCCAGCAGAAGGGAGCATTTATCAGTTCATCCCATGATAGAGGGAAAAGTGCAGCAATGCCAGTATTTGGGTTTTTTTTTGTGGCTGAAAATTGTAATCTGTCAAGCTACAGTTTGTCATGCTGGAGATGGTGAGGGCTGGGGAGGAGGGCAATGGTTTTGATTTTGTCAGATGCGTTAGCAGAGGCTCTGCTGTGCAGGCAATGATTACCAGTCTGCAGGATTTCTGGTTAGCTCTTATCAAGGGGCATTTATACCACTACTGGTCACTGGAGTTATGTGGATTCATTTATATATGAAAAACTTCAGATCCCCATGCAAACTGTACACTGCGGTTCTGTGGTGTTCTAAGGCAAGATTATGCTAGGTATCATATATTAAAATGTTGAGAAATCAGTGGTGGTGTTAGGGGGGAAGCAAGTGTGTCTTCTTCTGGTATAAATTCTTACCTGTTGTGAGCAGTTTCTTTGGTGTATCTTGACCAGACCAGCACAGAGGAATTCAGTTTTAATCTTGTGTAGCGTCTGATTACTGCAACCACGTTTAAGTGTAGATGTAAGCAGTTGAAGGCTTTGTGTAATGCTGACATTTCTATGTGACTTTTTTCCAGAAAGGTAAATATTTCTCCATCACTGGTTCCAGTGCGGTGTTTTCTCTGTAAACACATTGCTTCTGACTTGAGTTTCCTTTTTATATTTTTCCAGTGTGTTTCATTTTAAGCAGGGACCTGTAGCTGATGGATGTTACAGTCAGGAAAAAACCTACACACATAAGCCAAGAATACAGGGAACAATTAAGCTACCTTAAAATTAAGACATTTTATGTTTTTAGTATTTTTAAGGTAATTTACATTTAAAACGTAGTTTAGATTTAAACCATATTATGAAGCTGTTTTGCAATACTTTCACCAGCTTTTATTAGTGACTAAACAGTCTGTTTCTCTCCTTTTAGAGGCTTCACTTCTATTTGTAATTTGTCTTCTAATTTGCAGCTAGTAGCAACATGGCAATCACTCTGTTTTGCAGAACCACTCTAGGCTTCTAGCACTGTGGAGACACTGCTGGTAAAACATAAAGCCACATTAGTCAAGGCACTACCATAATATGTCAGTTCTTCACATTTTTCTTTAGGACAATTTGGAAGAAAATAATTTCCTTTCAGTGGCATAGATGTGGCTATGAATCTGTTTTCTGTCATAGGTGAAATATGCTCATGGCTATTTCAAATGGGAAAGTGTCCATTTCTTCAGGTTCTTTGAAAACCTCACATGGTGAAACAGGGAGGATGTAGTTGCAGATGTGATGTGTTTTCTTGAACATCACATTTGTTCATACAGATACAGGTGTCCACAGAAGTACTGTGGTCAAGGGTGGGGCAGAGTGCTGAAATATTCATACTATGCTTCTTTTACACTGCAAGAAATGAACTCAGTTCCTTGTTTCATGTGAGAGTTCTGACTGTGGCCATTGGGTTTTCCAGGAGAGTACAAAAGCAACCGACACTTGAATTCCTTGGTAGCAGTGTTTCACATGGCTTACTCTACTTGATCAAATCTGTACTTGGAAATTAAAAGGGGTAAGTTGGCTTTAAAAACTTCCTTGATCTGGAATCCTAGAATGGTTTTGGTTGGAGGGGACCTTAGAGCTCATCCAGCCTCAATTCCTTGTGAGGGTGCAGGAACACCTTCCACTAGACCAGGTTGCTCAGAGCACAGGGAAAACCACACCTACTTCTCACTATCCTTGCCAAGTCCAGCTGTGTGAGGTGGCCACAGTCACTGCGTGATGTGCCTGAAACATCACAGCCAGGAATAGATATTAGCAAGAGCAAGGGTGGGAGGTGTTGGGAGGGCTCTGGTATGATGGCCACATCAAATGCTACTTCAGGTTCTCAGCTCAAGATGCAAGTATTTGCTCCATGTAAGCTGATGATATCAACCATCTGAGACTGTTTAATGTGAACTGGAGTTTCAGATCCAGGATGTGAAAAGAATCGAAATACAGTTGCTATGTAGGTTTAAGTTGCTAAAATGCTGTTTTATTACAGAGAAGGATTAAGGGCAAGTTTTATCCAAAGGCACTTTCAGGAACTGGAGAAATCCAAGGTATTGTTAGTCATCCTTCCAGCTTTTTATTAACAGTGTCTTGCTGAGACGGGTAATTGTTAAAGTTGATAAGGAAAGCTGGATGGTAGTTAACATCTGAAGTTGTATTAAAGTGAATCTCCAGCAAAGGGGAGATAGGTCACTGCCATGGGCTTTAGCCAGAGAAAAAAAGCTTGAGCATCTGCTTTTTGGTTCCTGTGTTCAGGGAGCACTGGAGAAACCCATCTTTGACAGACTTCAGAGTAAAGGGAGTTTGACTGCAACCAGTGAAAGTATTTTGACACAAGAGGTAACTAGTAAAATTCAGAAGCATGCTAGCATAGGGAAAAGAGGACAAATATAGAGAAATCTGGCAAATAGGATATCAGCACACTTGCAATGGTGTATTCTGGATACAACATCTATGCATCTTTGGTGAGAAGGGAGAAAGTATCCTCTAACAGAAGAAGAGGGGCAGATTGGCTTGTAGTGATTGCTACAGATGGATCCTCTGTTCTGGGAGAACCAAGCTGCAAGTCTTAGAGTATAAGAGAACTTGTAAAAATATTAAACCAAAATTGAACTGGTTTCTGCTGCCCAATTCGTGGTTTTGACCTGAGCTTCAATAAACAAATCTGGAATTGGGACCATGTCAGCTGTCTGCCTTGAGAGGACAGGAAGCTTGTGTACCCTGCAGAAGCTGGGGAAGAGATGGAATCTCAACCATCATTAGGCTATTGACTTTCCTCATATCAAAACCCAAAGCTGTTGATAAGGTGAGTGGAATATTGTCCTGGGCCTGGTGCACTGTGTATTTCAAACACAGATCAAATTCAGCAGTAGGTTTGAAATAGAGCTTTTCTTCAAGAAACCAGCCCAAACAACAACAGATGACCTCCCATTGAGGTGTCACTCAGATCCTGTAGTGACTGTTAATTCCCATCACTGTTATGTCAGTCGATTTTCAGCTACTTGATTCATCTTGATTTTTGTCAGCTCTATTGAAGATCCTTTTTATATTCAGTTATTAAAAGAAAAATCGGTTTAGGCTTCTGTTAACTCTAATTTTTGCATCTTTCCTGAAATAACCAATGTCCTGAATTAAAATTCCGAGTTTAGAAATATCTCTTGAAATTCTATTTCCTTACCTCCTCCATATAAACATGTTGTCCTTTTGAAATAGATTGTACTGCTTCCCAAGAGACTAAGCAAGCTTCTGCTCTTCTTTCTGTTTGAATCTTGCTAAGGCAAGTGTTAACAAGATATTATGTGTTAAGTCTGCAGTGAAACAGCATTGATTTCTTTGATTCTTTTCTGTATGGTGGAAGGAAGCAGAAAAGGTTTTACTCTTAGCATTTATCACACCCAAGTGGGCATGGGAGTCATTTTGCTAACGTAAGAATTACTTCTAAAAATACTCTTATATTTATTCCAAGTAGCAGCTTGTTTAAGCTTTCATTTCCAAGCTAAGCAGGTTTCAAAAGAGCTCTCTTCCCAACATGAAGACGGTGGGAACTGCTGGATGTTAGAATTAGAGTGAAATATTTATATTCCTAGAGGAAAGGTGCATCTTCAGGAAAGATAAACATCTGCTGAATTGATAGTGATGCATGGACTGTGTTTGCTTTCAGTGAACAGTTGTGAAGATTCATCTTCCCTTATGGGAACTTGGACATACTTTAATAGGAGCTCTTTTATAAGTGGAATCAGTAAGATTTTTTAAGTCTTAGGTTGAGTGCCAGTTAGGAGGATGGAGGTGCCAAGCTAGAATTATGGTGTAATTAACCAGCTAGTAAAACATCCTGAATGTGAGGGTTTCATTCCAAGCATTTAACAGGAAGCTTTATCAAGCAGTTCTAAAACAGTAAAAGAAGAGTTTGGCTAACAGCAAGTGCAGGGGATGTGGTGTCCCATTCACAGAGAGCACCTGATTTATTAATTGACAAACCTGATGCACTGCTGCTGGGAAAGGGTCTGAGCAAGTGTGGATGTTTTTTTGTTATGGTAAGATAAATACTGACCATCAAACCAATAAAAGCACTGTTCCAGTAGATGATTATTTTACTGACTTGGTGCTTTGTGTGTTGAAAGTGTAATGGAATTGAGGTCTCCCTCCACTGAAAATTAATAAGCTGTGATTCATTTGTGCCTCATGTTGGAGTAACTTTGTTTTACTATATTTTGCTTTTTCTCTTCTTTGCTGCTTGTGCTCCAGCCTTCTCAGTCTCTTGCCCATAGCTATTTCTCACTTATTTATTCCTTATATATCTTATACCTCGTTTATAGCCAAGTGTTTTTCATGGTGAGTAAACTTTTGGGGTAGCTTAATGAAATTTAGCTTTGCTCATCACTGTCCTAACAACCTTCCTTCTGGCTAGACAAAATTAAGCTAGAGTCTCTTTGAAGACATTTTTGTGTACATATTTGACAAGTAACTTTAGCTGATTGCTGAAAACAAGCTGAGATTAGGGGCTGGCTGTAGTCACTACCAATTCCAAATGTTAAAGAGGCAGAATCTACTGTTTGCTGGGAAGAGAGCTCTGTTAAAAGCAGTATTTAAGTAAAGGATACTGCTAGCTCTGCTGTGCCTTAAGAGGTACCATGAGCATGTGCAGGGGGTTAAATGGGTCTCAGAATGTTTCTTTTTAAGTCAACATATTTAGTTTGTGAAAACTAAAAATAGTGCCAGTTTTTTTTGTTTGCTTTCAACTTGGTGATGCTGGATATTTGATCAGTATCGTGTGGTATGAAACAGTCATACAATGCAAATAAGTCTTGCTAGACAAGCAGAATCAAGTTTGTGGGCTGATAAAGGCAGTAAGAAGAGTAGTCCTCAAGTTAATTGCTGGAAGAACAGTGTTGCTGCTATTGTCATTGACAATACTACACAATAAAGACTGTGTCATTGTGATGTACATAAAAGGACTTTTTGGAGGGAGAATACTTTGGCTATTATTTATTCACTTACTTTAAATGATATGCTAACATCTATTGCTTAAAAAAGGAAAAAAAAATTAATTGTAGGCTCTGTTTCTTCCTCAGAGAGGCTAATGTGGTTGGAATTCCAAGAAACTTGGGCCTTCTATGGTGAATAAGGCAGGCAATTTCTAACCTAATGTAATACAGAGTTATTCTCTCCAAGAGTGATTAGTGCTCTTCAGTTGAGATTTGATGAGTAAGAGAAGGGTATGTTCTGACGCTTGCATCAGATTTCCCCTGGATCCTTGTGTGTAGGTTGTGTATGCCAATGACACTAAAGGGTTGTGGCAGAAATGCAGAAAAATCCCAGTGATACTCTGGGTAGATCTTGTCTCAGGAAGCATAAATCCTGAAGAGCAAGTGGAAGCTGTTGCTCGGAAAGGAGTATGAAAACACTGTTTGTGTGTTAACTCATGCATGGCCAAATTAAGAAAATGCATAATACCGACTGGGAAAGAGCAAAAGATGGGAGAAACCTGTTCTGAGAGGCTTCTGATGCTTGGAAACCAGATGAGTGAGTACTGTACAGATTTTGAAATGGCTTCAAGTATTTAATACTGATAATAGCTACCTTAAGCCATGGTGGGATAATATTGTATGCTGACTCTCAACTGATTATTTTGTTGCAAGTCCCACAGTACAAAGTGCTGTGGTGAATCATCTTTACCTTGTTTGCTCCCAAAGTCTAACTTTACACCTGTTTTGATCCTCGCTCATTCTGTAATGGCCATGAAGCTGCAGCCAGTTTCCTTGCAAGCGGCAAGTAAGGTCTGCATTATCTGTTTTCCCTTTCTTAGTTGTCTGAAAAGCATGAGAAGGGAAGAGGCAGGTCTCCAATGTTGATAAGAAGTGTTATTATGTTTCACTTTCCACAGTGATAGCTGCCTAGGGTGTTCTAAAACTACTGGTCTTCAGGTATGCAATATTGATACATCCTACTCCTCCAAATTACAGAATATAGAGTAGTCACCTTGTAGGATTCACCTAACAATATGCAGACGTTTGCACGCTCAATATGTGTATCTAAGTTCTTCAAAATGTCCATTATTGTTTAATATAAAGAAGTGGGCATTTTTAGGGGCTAATACAGGATGGTAACTCTTTTGAACAGTGATGTTCAAATTAAATTGGAATTGCTCAGAGTGTACCTGTTTCTCTCCTTTACACCATAAAGATTCTGCACAGCAAGCCCAGTGTGTTAGAGTATAGCAAATTCACATATCAACACCATGGGTGCTTAAAGCTAGGAGTAAGAAAGGGATCCATCTCACCCGCATGGCATATTGGTAAGAATTAAAGGTGGGTAAGTTTACTTAGGGTGTACTTCCCACACTTGCAACTTTGAGGAAAAAGATAAATAGAGACTAAAGGATCTCTCTTTGCTTTTCCCTTCTAGCTAAGATTTAAAAAATTAATTGTTATGAGGTTGAGTATTGGATTTTTGTGTATTTAAATGGCATAATTCAGAAACTGCTGAGCATGGCTGTCAACCCAGCCAAGCTAAACAGGATTTTACTGAGATGCAGCCCTGTGTACTCGTTAATACAGGAAAAGTCCCTCCTTTCTTTTGACAATTGCATTCTTTACAGCCTTAATGCAGCAATCACAGAAGTCTAACTCATAATTCATTATGAGGAAAAAAATAATAGCCAAAACTATGGTGAGAGTAGGTGGCCAACTGCATTTAGTCTGTTCAGGTCAAACACAATTGTTGTTTTGAACTGAGATGTTTCCAAACTCCTTTTATTCAAGCACTATGTAATATTCTTCATCTTCAAGTAATTTACGTCTGCCACCGCCTAGGAAATATTTCATGTTGAATGCAGTGGAAATATACTTCCAGCTCTGTGTATGCAATATCATTTAAATTTTTATGGCTGGCTCTGGGGCCTAAATATGCTTTCATGTGCACTTATGAAAAGCTGCTGTCAGAATCTACATAATGCATGACTGAGGGTAGTATTTGGCCCTTTGTACCACTATATTGGTTTTAAAAACTCAGACAAACCACCAAACACAAACCAAAAAGCCCCAAAATGAAACCCAGGAACCCTCATGAAATTGTCATAATATGTATGTGACTTTACTTCCTGAAAATCTTTATTTAATTACAGTAATTTGAAATTTCAGCTTTCATTTACACAGATCTCCACCAGACACACTCATTTTAGTTGCTTCTTTCTGACTCTCCAAAGAATGATTTTACTCCAGAAACATTCATGGATCAATAGACTTTGAAGATTAGCAGGTCATGGCCAGGTATAAAATGCATGTTGTAAAACCCAGGCTCTACTATTTGCTTGAATCCTTCCTAAAAAAAATGAGGGAAAGAATAGCTTTGAACAACAGATGTCTTTGAATGAATTAATTCCTCAGGTATTTCAAAGCATTGAGAATATACGGAAGAAGCTACAAATGTAGATTTAATTTCCAGTGACTTGAGAATTCAGCTGGCTGACAAATAGTTTTCTTAGATAAGCCACAGTGCTGATGAGGATGAAAGTAACACAGTGAAAAAGGCTGAGAAAGAGAGCTGGGCACTGAGTTACATTTTGGGTTTTCTTGCCTTCCCACTTTACATTGTAAATAGAGTTGCACAGAAGTAGCCACCTTACCACTTTGCCTTTTCAGCCACGTTTTCCTGAATTAAGGGCTTTGTTTTCTGTGCATGACTGGACACTAACAGCTCTAACTGGGAATGAGGATAAATCGGGCTAATTTGTGTCTGCTAGGAGTGCTAAATTATTTTTTAACCCCCCAGCACTCAGTTACAGCCCCTGAAATGGTCTGTCTAGACTTCACAGAGAAGCTTAACTAGATCCAAGTAGCTCTGAAGGTCTCTAGTAATTTTGTTCCAGTGCTTTGTTGTTTTACCTGCTTGTACATCAACTCCGTGAGATTTAAAAAGGGTGGAAAGTTTGAAGTGGCGGATTACTTAATAGTACAATCACAGCTAGAATTGCAAGTTGTGTTTGTTTCTTGTCAATAAACTAATCATAGGATGTTTGCATTCCTTTTCCTTTCTTACTCTTACCCTCAAGGTTGTCATCTTCATATTCGCTTTCATTCTTGTTCTTTCATGGGGATTTAAATTTTAGCTATGTTTCCTCTCCTACCACTATTTTGTAATCCATCAGTTTGGGTCATGCTTGACAAGAAGGAAAGATGTTTCAGAGATAATGACATATCCGCAAGTTTTCTGAGAACAGGCATACAGAAGAGGCTTAATTGCATGCAATTAAAGGAAAGTACTTATTATTAGACACTAGAGAATCCATAGAGAGGAGTGAATTTAAAAATGATTCCTCTGCAGAAAAAAATGCCAGTGGAATTTGTATTTTATAATGAGCATCGGACCCCCCTGTGAAATCTGATTTTAATAGTGGCAGCTCCTCGCTCCGTGTGCATCATGGCTGGATTTATGATGGAGGCTCAGTAGCATTGGTTACATTAGAGGACAATCTGGTTCTTCATCCACTGGCTTACTAATGTGAAGTAGTTAATTTTTATTACAGCAGCCAGAAAGGCTGTGTGGACCAGCAACAGCCATGAGTTTTGTGTATGCAGTCCAGTTAGTAAATTACCTCGTCAGGCCTGAAGCATAATACTGTGGGAACTGAAAGAAAATCCTTCCCAGGACAATATTACCTGCTTTCTCCTCTTCTGGAATATTGCTGCTTTTCGTTTATATGCTGTGATATTGCATGGAAACCTGTATTTGGATCAGCATATCCATAGAAATGGATATTTTGGGTGCTTACTGTATGGATTTAATCTGTTGTAAAAATGTTTTTGTTCTCCTGCATTGTTATCAAAGATATTTTGTGCGCTTTGCCTCATGCCTGTCTTTAGGGAAAAGAGATTTATCTCTGTAGTTGCAAGGTGCACATTGCATTTTTAGGGCCATTGACAGTTTAATACAGGAATGATCTAATTAGGAATCCAGAGAACTGGATTCAACATATCCTTAAGTATTGGCTGTCCTGAGAGATGCTCTGGCAGATGGTTAGTTCAAAGTGAGTTTACCTTGGGCTCAGTTTCTTTAGACTGACAGCTTTTTTTACTCAATTAAATGAGACAACTGTCAAAAGAACAGACTCTGAGTTGATGCAAATAACTCTGCTGCACAGATAAAGCTTAAATGTGTTCCTTGAGTCAGCTGAAACTGTCAGGTGCTCTGAGTAACTAGTTCAGCCAGCCAGAAAGGCACACTGGCAAGCAAAAGAAAAGGTTGGGAGGTGCCTAAAAATAAAATAACTCCCAGGTTTTTGTTATCTTTCTTCATTGATTTTACTTTATGTCGCATACCAGGATGGCATGTTGGGAACCACTCTTTGTTTTTGCTCCTGTGTTTCATTTAAGGAATTCTCTTTATGTTTTAATTATCCTCAGAAGTTTATTTGTTGTTAATGTGCCCAAAGTCCTTAGGCTATGAAAGCATGAAAATAATGAGCTATTATGATGGAGCTGTCAGGCAGTCCCCCAACTAACTGTCCTTTGCTCTGAGATTTCAGCTGTTTGCAAAGAAATTAATGTGTTTTTCATGGAAATACAGAAATTCATATGCGATGCTTATATTGAAAACTAGAGCATGCTTTCCCCCCTTTCTTGCCCCCCAAGAAGAAGTAGGTCTTCCTGGTGCTGGTCTCGCTGAGCAGGCAAGACCTGGCCTTTCAGTGCTTGCTGTTTAGTCCCTGCAGCTTTGATTTCCTCATGAATTACTAGGTTTCGTGAACTTTGTGGGGTAACGAGGAGGCCCTGCTGATGTTACACTGCCATTTGGATGGTGTCTTCTCTGCACCAGGCTTTGCCCAAGGTAAATTGGAGGTGAAACTGCTGAAAGCAAACAAAATATTCTTGTGGGTGAAGAAGAAGTCACTTGTCTGCTGTTAAGCTGAAAATTAGCTGTGGGCATCTTAAAAACCTGGATGTAACCGTGGAGTAAGAACAGCAGACACCCAAGGAAAGAAGCCCAAACCTGGGCTGCCTGTGGAGAAGGCTGTGAAATGTGGGCATCTGCTGGTGCACTTTGAAATGCAGAGTGCTTGAATTAAAGCTTAAGCCTTTAATACATCTCCTTACACTAGAACTTTACCTATTCAAGAGGAGGAGTGGGGCAGGGCAGGGGAAGAGCAGTGTTCATCTCATGAAAAAGCAGATCAACTGCTCTGATCGAATTGCACAGCTTTTATAATACTTTTTGTAAGCTCTCAGACATGGGCATGACTCACGGAAGACTCAACCTTGCCATAGTCTGAGATGATCAGAGATGGTAACAAACCTTTGTGATTTTACATTTTTACCAAATGAGCATAAAGTCCCTTGTGAGAACCAGGTCTAATTATCTAATACAAAGATAAGGGCCTCTTATAGTTTATTCCTAAGATCATGTCTGAGAAGTGGTTTATATCAGAACATTGGTATGCTTTGACTGGTAATTTACATCTGTCGGCTGATTGAGTGCTTTAATTTTCATTCCTTCAGTGTCTGGGAAACATGAAGTTTTCAAGACCTGCCTATGAAACTTCTATGCTGTTACTTAAATGAGAACCCAGAAATCAGAAAGTCAACGTTCTACTTTGTGCACCTCCTCCTTGCCAGATTTGTTGCCAGCTGCCTGAGCAACTGCTTCCAATTGTCCCTCCTGTAATTATAGATTACCCCATTTCTCCTGCTGTCATCAGAATGTAAGTCATAGAGGAGTGTACAATACCGTACAATACCAAGCTTACATAAAATAAATGTAACCAGTTCAACACTAAGGAGTTGTATATTTAAAATTCCTTCCTCTCTTATTAGGATGGGTATTTTTCATGATTTGTGTTATATGCTTGGTATTTCAGCTTGATCTGGAAAGGAGCATTGTGGTCTCAAGTGAAAAAGCCCAGGCCAATGAGTGTTTCAGGGGTTTTGCATTTAAAAAACATATATATGTCATTTTATACATTTTCATGAACTTAAAAGCCTCTTTAAACTAGGAGCATAAAGCTCTAATTTCAGTCTCAATGAAAATGCTGACTATAATGGAAGTTAAAGAGAGGTGATGAGAACATCAAAGGCCTTGTTATGTCTGTTAGGAAACAAGATACAGAACTGTCTACGAGCCTAGAGGGAAAAAGGAATGATGAAGCCAGGAGTAATGGGAAAGCTGGGTGTGGCTTGTGGGCTGTAATCAACAGGCTCTGAAGGTAGGAGAAGTGTCTGGGTTGGTAACATCTTGTAGGTGGGCAGGGTTTCTGATGGCAAGCTTGTACACAAAGGCTAACTGCTAGCTACTATCACTTAGGGGTTTTCCTGGTTGAACGATCACTTTTTACTGCACTTGTTAATGGGAACATTGATGCTTAATACTACAACTGGGGGATAAGTATGTAAAAGCCAGTGCATATGTCTGGCACAGCTACTTTAATGATGCACAGCGGTGGTTCTGATTTAATAAAGATATGTAATTCTTCTAGCAGATCTTGGTGGAACTGATTCACATGCATCCTCATATGATTTATGGATTGACGAAATCGAAGATTACTTGGTCAAACCTAATTGTGAGCTCTTTATTCTGTCAATGGGGATTCACTTTCTCTTTGTAGATCTGTATTTTTGAAGGAGGGAGAGCAGTGAAAGTGAAGATAAAGAAAGCATTGTGGCATTCATTGGCAGTCTTAACCGCTGAATTTAGTTAGTCCTCTGCAGTACTGGATAGCCGGGTCTGTGTCAGGCAAGCTTTGAACCTGTAGGATTGGTTTGGCCAAAGCTGCGCCATCTACCAACTGCTGAAGAGTACTTTGGCTGGCTGCTTTTATCTCTAGGGAAGAGATCTATGGATCTCATCAGTCTGATTATTATGTGAGCTTATTGCATTTTCTGTAGAGAAGTTATGCCTTTGGGCAATTGACAGGGCTTTTCCTTAAAAAGAAGGAAAAGCTGACATTTGCTATCCAGTGTATAAGCAGTGGACCTACTGGTGTGGGAGGAGTCGGACTGGGCCAGCCATGCACTGTAGATGATCTGGGCATGCTCAGGTGGATCCCTTTGGATGCTGGGCTGTCCAGCATGTCCCGCTCTTCTTGGCTGGCCTGCAGAACGTCTCAAAATCCCTGGTTTTGTAAATCTTGCTTTTCAGCCCCAACAAGGTTTGCAGTTGGAAGAAAGTGACCACATCTTTCACAACCCAAGTGGTACATGTCTGTGTATAAGTGCACCATTGCATATGATGCATATCATTGCATATGAGCATGTTCTTTTTCGTTGAATTTCATAGCACTGATTTTTCTTCACCATTCTCCCTTCCTTGTTCACTTCTCATCCTGTTGCAATCTGTTGTACTTTATAAGCAGAATTATTTTGATGAGTTTCAAGAAACATACTAATGTGCTTTTCTTTTAAGTATATGAAAACATCTGTGGATGCCACTTCAGTACATGCTTTCATCATGTCACAATTGGCTTTTTAGCTCATGAGGTTTTGGCATATTGTCTTTAAATGCTTTTCCTTTGGAGCAGAATAATTTGCAAAAAGCTTTGGCACATTCTGTCCCTAACCTGTGAACTGCAGGATAAATTGTCATCAGGAGGTAATCCAGTGGAAGTCAATGATACAATCTCTTTTGCCTCTGCACTGTCCTCATGTATTTAAGACTGAAAACAAGTTTCTATTTAGAAAAGTGAAGGCAGTTCTAGCAAGGGCAGAAGTTGGGTTTTACACTCAAGTAAGCTCAGGCATTTCACAGCAAAACCTGAAGACATTTCCTAGCCAGAAGCCGGAGTGACCTCTGGGCTCTTGCTTGGTCAGGAGGGTGTACAGCTATGCTGGTGGAACAGAGGTGGAATTTGTGTTGGTAAAAGCTTCTCTTCACCTGAACAAAGCTCTTGAGCTGTGTTAAATGCAAAACCAACCAAACTCAGAAGGCAACTCTGTAGTATTTCACATTTACTTGAATGGTGTATTTGAAGACTGTAAAATGAGCTTCTAACCAGGCTCAAGGAGGCCTTTCTAGAAGTTCTGAACTATTCATATACTTACTGCTGCTAGGTTTTGTGTTTGTTTTCAGATGGTAGTTGTTTGAGCTATGTTCTTACTTTACACAATTCCAATGTCAGTACTTACTACTTTCAGCTAAAGGGAGCTCAGTGACTTGGCTGTTGATAAATGATAAAAGCAGGAAAATAGATTCACAGATTAACTAGTCATAGAGAAGCACTAATTACAAGTGCTAAAACAGTTTCATAACAATGCTAATAATACCCTCTCTTCTCATTATAAGGCTCCCTGTTATGATTTCATCATCATACAAGCACGTGCACTTTGGCTCCTTACTGCATTAAACCCTGGAACTGTGTGTTGGCCAGTGTCTGCTCCTTAAATTCATGTGGAGAAGGGAGCCGACTTTGCCACTGAGTAAAGCTGTGCTCTCTTCGGGATCTGTTGTTCTTGAGCCCAGTGTTACCACCAGGTTTCTGGGGCTGTGATGATGGAATGACCCATCTCATTATTTCTGTGTGGGAAGGAAACTGAAAAGGGACCTGTGTCTTTAAATTTTCTGTGATTTCACATGGTCTGCCTGGCAATAGACCTCTATCCTAAACCTGCAGAGTTAAATTTACCCAGAACGACAACTGTATACTCAGGATTTAGTTACATAACAGCAGTTGCTGCGTTTCACATTGCACTAATCCAAACACAGTGATAAAGCAGGCCATGAAAGAGCTGCCTGGTTTTGGTATGATACATAGGCAGGAGGATAAGGAGCTTTTTCATTTTCCTTCCTACATGGCTGAAGATATTCTGAGTTGGGTGTTTGGCTACCTGATGGCTTACTTAGTGATTTAACTGATGTGTTGGCAGATGATGTTATTTGTTGCACAACTTTCTAAGTTATGTAGATGGGCAAGAAGATGGTTCTGTTTAAGTAACATGCACTCATCACTGTATGGGTTTAGCTAACTGTATTAAGGCTGGCATGTTGTAAGTACTATGGTGATTAAACGCTGCTTGGCTTTCATGTACTGTTCTGAAACTGCTCCTACCCCAGTTCCCCAGCAGCTCTTTCCAGCAGTACTCCAAGGAGAATCTTTGTGCTAGTGCAAAGCAATTACCTCTGCATGCTCACCGTGGTCAGATCATCTATCACGTATCATATTGTGCATGTGTTCTGGCTCAGCTTTTGAGTGCTGCTGAGAGCATGCCCAAACACACTTCTGAGTTCTCTTTCTGAGTGAAAGCATTCAGTTCCCCATGGGAGTGTTTGCAGAGCTTTGTTAAATAATAAAGACATTTCTCCAACTTCTTATGTGTTTAGTCAAACGATGAGTGCTCCCAGGAGGTGAGGAAAGCAGAGGATGTTGAAGATTTGGATTCTTACAGGGACTTTGGTTGGGAGACAGGCTGTCTCAGGCTATGTATTTCCTTGAAACCCCCTCCACATCATTGCTGAGGCCTTGTGCTTCTCCCTTATCCTTGTCTTCTTTTTGAGACCTCTGAAGGAGTAATGAGTTTAGCGTATTCTGCGCTAGCATCCTGCTTGCCACTCAGTAACTCAAAGTGCATCCCCTCCATGCCACACAAGGAGCCCAAATGTTGAATGTTTGTACCCTGGGTGCTCCGGGGGGGGGGGAGCGCTGTATCTTTCAGCTGGCAAAAAAGCCTATGGTCTGCAGTGGAGCCTGGCAAAGAGCCATTAAAATCTCTCACGCTCCACCGCACCGCACACTATTGGGCTAACTTCCTAAGGGAAGCTGCAATATGCAAGAGAGACCTGGGCACAGACAGCAGTGAGAGGGTCCCAGGCAGAATTGCAGCAATAGCTACAGAGGGTATTACTGCCATGAAATGATGCTGAGATTTTTAAGGGTTTAGTTTTGGATGCTGAGGAGAAACCTCAGGAGTCTATTAAGGAACCAAGTTGTCAAAGAATGCAGGTTATCATAAGACTGGCAGGGTATTGCCAGTGGAGAAGGCTGATGAGTTAGTGTACAGGCTCTTCAGACTCACTTGCAATATGTTCAGAAGCCTCATTGAATGTCACCAATAGTGAGATAGCTATTAAAGAAAAAAAAAAAGGTATTTTCAGAAAAGTGTCTCACTATTGATAAATAGAATTTACATATATTATTCTTAGCCATATTATTTATTTGGGTTTTCTTAACTGTAGTTTTCTTAAGTAATTTTTATGCTCAGAACTGTTAAGATTAATTGAGTAGCTATTCAGTGGCTCGGTGAAAGTACACCAGAATTATTTGCATGGATACATTACCTTTGATCTCTCACACATCCATCGCACAATTTAGAGCTTTTACTGCTTGGTCAAGAATCCAGCAAAAAGTAAGAATAATTTTGCTTAAGCCAAATCAGAGCTGCAGTCTGTGGCATAAGGAATCTGTGCTTTAATAGGTGTTCAAGAGCAAAATGATTTCTTTCTGCCTCAAGCTGAGCTTACGGGAGCTATTAGGGAGCCATAGTTAGATGATGTTTGAGCATTCAGCTTGCTCTTTTGCTAGAGAAGCATCAGAAAACCCCAACATAATGGATAAAATTTTTGTGTTGTTTTTCATTTTGGACAGACAGAGCTCCATTTGTGAATGTTCCCTGATATTTGTCATTCATTTGAGAGCTAATGGGCTTATTTTCTCTTTCCAGTGAACACATGTACTGTTCCTCCCAATTAGAATGAGGAGATATAAAACACAGTTTATTATTTTTTTTTCCTTCCTATTCAGCTCTCACATGTTTTATAATTTGTGTTCCCTTTCTTGGGCATGGAATGACTTGAGAGTATGATGGTGAAAAACAACAGCAAGGACAAACACAATTCCTGCCTCTTTTGAGCATATGAGAAAAATCTCTTTGGTTGTGGAAAATAACTGTGTTTCCCAGCTTCATCTCTGTATAGTTAATTCCAAGTTCTTAAACAGATATGGATCTGCTAATGCAAATCGCTTTCTGTTAAAAATGAAGTCAGCCATAGTACAGTCATGGGTTTGGAGTCCAAAATTGAGAGTTAGTGGACAAGCGGAAGGGCCCTGCTCTTGGCCTCTGAGCACTATTTTCTGACACATTTTGTGACCATCCTTATACATCACCAGCTCCAATCTGTAACTTAGTCTCTTGAGGAGCACTGCCAGGTAGTTTAAGTACTTGATGGAGGTGTGTGAAGTGGGAATGGTTAGTGTCTTAGATAGCTGGTCATCTTTGGCTTTTTGAAACCTCTTCTTTCCCCTTAAAACTTTGTCCCTGTGTGCTTGAAACTCTGCTTTCAAAGTCATGAAGTTGCTGTGGGTAAGCAAAGCAGTTGTAAGGTCTTCAGACTTTTGCTGCTAATAGTGACTTTCCTTCTTTAAGGAAGGTAACCATTTTTACCTCCTCCTTAGGAAAAGCCAAACCATGAAACTGCTTGTCTTTCAGCTGCGCCAACATTCAGTACAAGCTCTGTTACTGGTGTTCTGAAGTTTTCTTGGAATTTCATGGGTATCTGAATGCAAATGTTCTCTTCCACCCCCCCACCCCCCGTACCCCTTTTTTTTCCCCCCATTTGAAGGTTTGTTTTCTTTAGGGTATTGCCTCATTCCTGCCAATCGGATAAAGCTAACTTAATTAAAAATATTACCATTAGATCATTCAGTTCTCTTTATTAGTTTAGTCCATGGGGCTCCTTTTCCACTGGGAAATTATTTACTTCAGAACTTGCAAGAGTAGCCTTGGCTGGCTTTGTTTAAGGCAGCTGCTTGAAAGCTTTCCATCAGATTAATGTTTTTCCAGGTCTTTTCTTGCATGTACACTGTTACTCAGAGATAATTCTGATTGATCTGATCTGTGGCATTTGCTACAGAGCAGCGCTCTGATTGGAGGGGTTTACATCGGAGCAGACACAATGGCTTGGATGGTTGGTCCCTTTTTCTTCCACATCTGCCCTTCCCCTCCCCCGCCCGGTTTTTTTTCCTTCCACGTTGCCTTTTGCTGTATGGACCATTGGAATTATTTATTTTCTGCTCCAGGGATTTTTTTTTGGCCTTCCTTGGCAGGGGTATGGGAGAACTGCTAGAGAAATTATGTGGCTATCCTCTATTTCTCACTAGCAGTTTTAAGCAATAACATGGCAGTTTATTTAACTGGAGCTCTGGTCTGCAGGCTTTCATACTTCCTGTTCCTTGTGTTTGTAGTGTGAAGGAGCCATACTGAAATGGATGCTGTTAGCAACCTTTATGTCATATAATATACAGGTGTAGGATAGAGGACTAGAGCAGTGTGTAAATTCTGTGCTCTAAAACAAGTTGCAGTGTGTCCTCCTGTATGTGACTTTACCTCCATTCTCATATTGCACTTTCCATCCTCTATCTAATGTTTCTTATAGGTATTCTCTTCCCCTGTCTTTCTGAAAAGCCTGTCATGATCCCCAAAAGGCCTTTCAAATCTCAGTGCTACTCTGGTGCAAGTAATAGCTCGCAGTGAAACTCCTATTATGCATTGGTTTAATATACTTAATTCTTTCAGCACAGACATGTTTTTCTCTGCTCTTTATCAATGCATCTAATCTAGAATTCAAGTAGGTGTTTTTAACTGAATTATTTTAAAACCCTGATACAGATCAGATAAATTTACTTCAACGCATCAGCCTATAGAAGCAAATTGGCAGTTGGCTCTAGGTGCTGCTGCAGTATGTAGCAGTCCCAGCCTGGGCAGGACTCAGTCTTGGGTAATGTAGTGGTGACCAGAGCAAGCTGAAGGCATCGCTGGATGCAGCTGCGCTTGTGACTTATGTTTAACCTGTTCAGTAACAGTCTTCTGTTTGAGGAGTTAGAGATGGGGCAGTTGTTTCCAACCGTGTGTCTTCTGAAGTATGTGACCTGATTACCCACATGCCTGTATTAGTCTGTACAAGAATTAATACTGGTTGTGCTCAAACATTTTTAGGCAGATTTCTGAATGTTGAATCCATCCTTGAGACCAAAACCTTTTCTTCTCTGACTAGCAGTCCTCCTGAAGCAAAAGCGAGTAGGCTTTGTTCCCCTCATCTTGCCCATTTCATTTTCATGGGAGGTGACTGCTGTAGCTTAGACCATGCTTACTGCTAAGATGCAGGCAGCATTATTTATCAAAATGCTCCTTCCCTCATAATTAAAATTCATGAGCAGTTCCCCAGAGAGCCACCTGAGGTAACAGAGTCTTTTCAGCATGCCATTAATATACAGGGACACTGAATGCAGGCATTTGGCTGTGCTCATTCTCCCTCACTCTTCTCTGGCTGGTCGTCTGTATGTGTTGTGGAACAACAAAACTGAAATCTGGACAATTTATATTTCAGTAGTGATGGGATATTCTCTCTTTCCCTGTCACTTCACATTAAGGACCTGCCACTAATAAAACTAATTAATAACTCTTGGCTCCATGCAGAACACTTGGACTCCCTAGTGCTGGCAGCATGCCACTGTAGCTTTTGAAAGAAGTGCTTCATCTTAGTCAGGCACAGGATGAATATTTCCCCACAGTTCTAATTGGACAAAGTGCCTTGGATTTCAAAGAGAGCAGATTAGCAGGCTGCAGATACTCTAGGTAGGATCTCCTTTCTGTAGACCCTGAGAGGAGGGTGGGGGGGAACGGTCCAGAGTGGATTTTGTTTTGGTGCTGTGACAGGAGCAAGATGGGGTTGAGCACTGCATGTGAGAGGTAGTCCATGTTGCAAGGCTTTGCCCATAGGGAAGATGCACGTAACACCTGCAAAAAGTAGGATATGTAGGTAGCAGAGTCCCTCACTCCAGGACAATGCAATACTGTCAAAGGGATGCCGTTGGCTGTTCTAAAGTCATCTGCTTAGATGATAAAAACTGTACTGACCAAATGACAGACTTGCTGAAAAGTTGCATGTCTAAGGGAGGCTTTGTTGGCATTGTGATGCCACTTGTGGGCGTATTTTGTTTTTTTTTCTTCTCGCTACTGACATAACTGTGCCAGCAAAATTTTGTAGTATAAGCTGGGCTGTGTTACATGAATATATTGTTCTGTGTTCTACTCATACCCCTCTGTTTCTCTTTAGAAATGCTGTTCTCCCCCTCTGCTCTAGTGAGACCTCTGGGCAGTCCTGCTTCCAGCTCTGGGGGCAATAACACAAGAGAGATGTGGAGCTGTTGGAGTGAGTCCAGAGGAGGCCATGGAGGTGCTCTGAGGGCTGGAGCAGCTCTGCTCTGGAGCCAGGCTGAGGAGGCTAGGCTGGTTCAGCCTGGAGAAGAGAAGGCTCCTTGAGGGAAGACCTCAGAGCAGCTCCAGTGCCTAAAGGGGCTCCAGGAAACCTGGAGAGGGGCTTTGGACAAGGGTCTGTCAGGACAGGACAGGGGAATGGCTTTAACCTGAGAGAGGGAGACTGAGATGAGCTCTTAGGCAAAAGTTCTTCTCTGTGAGGGTGCTGAGGCTCTGGCACAGAGAAGCTGGGGCTGCCCCATCCCTGGCAATGTTCAAGACCAGGTTGGGCAGGGCTTGGAGCAACCTGTCTAGTGGAAGATGTTCCTGCCTGTGGCAGGGGGTTGGAACTGGAAAAGCTTTAATGTCCCTTCTAATCCAAACCATTGTGTGATTCTCTTTACTTGCACATTCTAGCTTCAAGACCCTTTCCTGTGATGTATTCTAGATGAAGTAAAGGAAGTGGGCCTTGGTGGCCTTGGCAAGAATGTCCTGGTATATGGTTTGTTCGTGAAGAGATCATTATCAACAAGAATGATCTGACACTTGTGAAGTGTTTTATATGTGCATTAGTTCCTGCCCAGGCAGAGGCATTTCTTCCTTGAAAGCCCCTTTCATACACCCTTTATTTGATTGCACTTCACATTCAACAAAGAATATGGTTAAATGTGAAGTTGGCCAGGGAATTTCTGTCAAAGAAGACTTAATGAAAAACATTAATGTGAATGTATGTCAAGAAAACAGATTGCAAACTGCAAGCCCTTTTGGATTTTCTGACCTGGCAAAAAGGTGTTTAACCCCTTACTGCCATTTTCCTCCACTTTCTGAATGTGCCTCCTTATAATTGTTGATTATTTTATACGCAAAATTATTTTCAACTGCTTTGGGAAAGGGCAGGCTTGAAGCATATTCAGACATATGAGCAGATTCATAGATGGAAATACCAAGCTCTGGTTTTAATATCCCACAATGTATCAAGCAAATGAGCACCTTTTCTTCATCACACCCACCAGTTTAGTGTCAATGTAAGACACTACTCATTTATTACTATTAATTTGTTATGGCTGTGGATGTTGCTTTACTAACAAAGGTGGATTCTCCAGCAAAACTTGTTAGGCAGGTTGAATGAGGCTGGGGGGGGCGGGTGGCCAGTGCAGGGTTGGAGGTGGAGAAGGATGACAATGAGAGTGCCTGCAAGCCTGGGTACCTTGTAAGGCTAAGAGAGGCTTTCATAACCTTGTGTGTGTGCAAGGTGGTCTAGTCCTCCAGAACACACTTCATGTGCTTTCCTCAGTTCTTGGTGCCTCTTGGTGCTTACTGTGCCTTGGTAGTAATGGTGATGAGTGGCAGCAATTAATATGCATCAGGTGCTAGAACAGGGAGGAGTGCTTCTGTTAAACCATAGTAATGTCTCTGTTATCAGGAAGAATATATTGTTAAATATATGTGGAGTTGTTGCTTTTTCAAGTTCCTCATCCTGCTTATTGTGGAGATGGTAAAAGATGTGAGATGAGTCCAACTCCTTTATGATGATGTAAATCTGTAGTGCCACTGACTCCACTGTCAGTGATTTGGAATTACACCAGTGAAACTACAGAGAAGAATTTGCCTCCTGGCCGTTTTGCCATGTAAACCTTAGTGTCAGGTCTTAAATTACTGAAGAGCAGCCTCTTGCTCCATGGGTCCTAGAGAAGTATTAAAATCCATGTTGTACTATCAAATGAAGAAGAGTCCCTAACACCCAGCTGTAAGCTCCTCCTAGTGCCATTCTTCCAACAGTTCTCCTTGATATTACACTTAAATCCTTTCCAGCAGAACAGCCAGTTGGCAGCCTCCTGGTCTCAAAAAATATAGTGGTTGTCTCTGCTCCCCCCAAGCATGAAAAAGGAGGAAGAACAGCCAGAATTATAACTGCTAACTTCACTTCCCTCACTGCCGAAAAAGCTTTCAGCTGGTGCCATCTCCTTCAATTTTTGTCTGGATGTCAAGAATAAGAACAAAGCAGAGCACAAGTGTGTTCCTCTGCAGCTCTGTTGCACTGGGTTGTTTTCAGTTAGTTGTTCTTGAAGTCAAAGGTAATGTCCGTGTGTAGGATCTGCAAGACCAGACCTTCCATTCTTCCTGGGATTTGCTGTTCCATCTCTATCTGTTGCTTGCCCCCCTGTCTTTGTGGGTGTTTTTGGTAATAAAAGGGCTGCATTTTCAATTTTGAAGAGTACTCACCTTCACAGAAATAGTGAAGCTGTCAATGTCTTTCCTACCAGTGATTTTTTTGTAATCAAAGCCGTGTTTACTGGGCAAAAATCCCAGATAGTTTGTGTGTTAGCTTGAAGACTTGTTTTAAATTGGTGTTTTGGGTTGTTTTTTGGTTTTAAAGGTGCAATCCA
The DNA here is from genome assembly GCA_032466535.1 of Forpus xanthops. Classification (NCBI taxonomy): domain Eukaryota; kingdom Metazoa; phylum Chordata; class Aves; order Psittaciformes; family Psittacidae; genus Forpus; species Forpus xanthops. Next base: position 27,330 of record JASSUY010028869.1, read on the forward strand.
CAATGGTGTGCTGTTGGAGAAAGGCAAATGCTGGGTTTCTAAATTACCACTGTCCCGCAAACCACCGAGTAGCAGAGGAAGACAGGAGAATGCTACCAGTGATCAGCAGTATGGAGAGTTGTATTGGGGTGGCTGCACTTCAGGATTAGAGAGAGCATCAAAGGAATTACGGCAACAAAATGAGCTGGGCATTTAAGCAGCACCCAAGGAAGCTTGGTTATGTAGACTTACAGGAATGGCAAATCAGATTTTAAGGCACAAGTGCTGCTGAAAGCAAAGCTATTGTTGGATTTCAGTTTTGCAGAGAGTTATTCTTGTAATGAGATGGCTTTGTTTCAGGGTATTTAACTGTTGTATCCTTTCTACAGCTGTTGAGATGCTTTATTCCAGGGTTATTTCCTCTGTATATTATTCTACAGGATTATTTTCATGTGGAAGTGGTACTTTCAGTCAGAATCTGAGATGTGGATGGCTGCTTGCTCAGGGGTTTTGTCTCTCTCGCAGTATTTGTGCAAGTTCTTCTTAAGGGAAGTATAACATGGATGCAGCCTCAGTACCTTGATGTACTTGGCTTTAATCCTTAAAAAAAAATGAGCTCCGGGTATTCCCACATAATTAAATTCTTGGGTGAGGAGGGAACACAGTGCATGTATTGCTCTAATTTTTGGAGCCTGATACAAGGCAATCAGAAGCCTGGAAGTATTTCTACAGCTGATTTCTGAAATGGGACTGCGAAGAGATGCAAATGCAATGCTTGTCTGTGGTTAGTAGTCAGAAACAGCAGAGTTTAATGACAGAGGCTCTCTATAAATGTAGTCTCTACATAAACCCAACCGGTATGTGTCAAATCAAAACTCAGGATCAGGTCCAGATAGCTTCTTCTGCCGAACACATTCTTGCAGGTTACCTTTCCCTCCTGCCATGGGCAGCCGCAGCTCCCTATGTCCTTTGTGCACAGGAGGTGACATGGGCTGCTTAGGCAGTCTGCTTTGAGGAATGCTTTCCACAGGTCAGACCTCTTTGCTAACAAATGTGCTTGGGGAATAGGGTAAAGAGAAGTGGCTTGTCTGTAGCAGCACAGTGAATCCTTTTTTTTTACACAAGGATCTGTTGAAAAGGAATGTAAAAATTGAGGATATTTCAGTGAGTTGAAAGCTGAAATAGAAAAGAAAATGTAACTGTTGCTTAGTGCTCTAATTTGGCGCATGGGATGTTCTAAAACACCTTGTTGGTCTTGTTATTGCTGTAGCTTTATTTTGAAAGTTAGGAAGAAAGATAGTGTAGAGCCTTGTCTCATCTACATATGTCTGTTCAAAAGCTTACTTGTTCAAAGTGGTTATTTATTTGACTGGGTTTGGGTGTCTTTAGAGCATTGTTCAATGTCAAGCTTATTTGCCATTTAAACTTAGGTTGCATTGCAGTGTTTGGAAGTAAAATACCGTTTTGTATCTAACTCATGATTGTGGCTGATGGCTGTTCACTCTCTAATGAAATAGTGCAAACTTAGATTCCTACGCATCTGTTATGTATTAGAATCCCCTCAGCTTTTGGTTTAGTTTAAAATTTATTCATCAAAAAAAATAAAATAGTTATTGGTTCTGTAACTTTTGATGATACCAATATATAGTGATATCTGTGTTGTCTAAACAAGTTGTGCATGAAGAAAAGGGCAGAGTTATAAGTCAAGGTGGGAGATGTTTCTACTCAGTCTTTACCTTAAGGGTCATATCTCCTGTGTTGGGTTCATGCCATACATTTTACAGATAAAATACATCATTTACTGATAACTGAGTACATGTAGACTATAGCTAGTTTGTGGAGGTCATGATATGTTATGCTCTTGATAATGCAGGAATTGAGAAGATCACTTGAAAGTTGTGGGGGTTTGTACTTGCCAAAAAGTCCTTGCTTTTTCTTTGAGTTTTCCATTGACAGCTATTAGTGCTCTATGTTTCCGCTGTACTTCATAATCTGGACAACTTCTTAGTCTCTGTGTTTGATTTATAGGTAATGTTCTATGTGCCTTTACAGCCACAAAAAGTGTCATTTACCTGATCAGGCTTGATAATTGCAGCACTGATCTGTGAATGTGTTGATCAGAACCTAGGTGTGTAAATACTGGTACAGTCTGGCTTTATGTTTTCACAGAAGTGAATTACCTAAGGATTTATGACTTCTGATTTATTCCCAGTAGTGCTTCATGGAAATGTGGTACGGGAATAATCTGATAGCCTCTCTTGGTGGTGATGAAGGTTTTAAATAATGTGTATCTGTAAACAGAACAAGTTCCAGCTTGTTCATCTTTGTGATGACCAAACATGGATGAGGCTGGCAGGTCTGTAGCTCAGTTTGAACATAGAGCAATTTCAGAAGAGAAGCTATGCAAATGCACAACTGCAGTGGTTATGGAAAACGGTCAGGCTAATTACAAGTACTTCAGTGTGGTATCTGCCAGGTTATCATTAATGACCACAAAGGTACAGAATTGTTTGTGTGTACCTTAGTTCTTGCAATGCTAAGAATTATGCAGAAAGATACTAGGGTATGTATGACACATGTATGAACAACAGAAAGCCTGCATAGAAACTTTAATCTTAAACTGCTTTCCAAGTGTTCATAATAAATCTCCTAATACTGAATAAAAAAAATAACCTAAAACTAGTGGTACATTTCATGCTACTTCCTTGCCTGAAAACTGGTAGTCCAAGTGTATTGCCTGACTAGGGACGTCTCGCACTCACTGATGACCGGATACTGAGAAAGGGTGCTTAGAGAATAACGCCATTTATGCTGTATTCCTTATGCACTGAAAATCCTGCAAAATGGCTTCTCGCCATTCTCTTACATAGAATTGTTTTCAGAAATCCTTTTACCTCAAATGCCCTGGTTCTCCATATACTGTATGGAACAGCAAAAGAATCTGCTGCTGCGGTTAGGGAGTAACAAAATACCTTCCCTGCGTACCTATTGTACAGCTTGCAGATACCCAGGGAAAGGATGTCTGTCTTAAGACATAAATGTTCAGTACTTCTTTTCACTGTCAGAAATTTTGACTGGCTTTAGTGTGTTTCCTTTTATAGGTTTTTGCTACTACCCTTCCTTTTTTTGTTTTCCTAGGGAAAAATATTCCACTGTCTGCAGTGTGTATGGTTCTTTCAAAATCCTACAGAGGCTAAACAGTCTCTTGCGTAAAGCTTGAAATCCTAATTTGCAGTTTGCTATGATTTGCTAATACGTTCATGCTTCTTTCATACAGGTTTATATCTAAATGCCTCACAGAAGTGCTGTGATCATAGGGAAGAGATGCAGAATGTGTTGGGGAGCTTCCCTTTTCCCTTTTTTATGAGACGTAGACTACACAGTTGCAGGGCACCATGCCTGGCTGCAAAAAGTGTGTGTCAGTGAACCTTGGATACAGCCACTTAAATTACTTTATGTGATTCCAGAATAGAAATGTATGACAGTAGAAAAGTTTTAGGAAAACCATGGTGTCTTTAAAAATGCCACATACCCACAAATGGTGTTGGCCAGTGACTGTTATTTCAGTGGCTGTTCTTTTATTTCCTCATTTGTGAAATCATTTAAAGTAGACCTGTTTTTTTTTTTTTTCCCCACCAGTTTCCAGTTCTGACACATTCAGTCTAAGGGTGAGGATTTCTATTCATCAAAAAGAAGCTTCCTAGCTTTTTAATCAGTAGAAGTGTGTATTGTGGAGTAATGTTCAGCTCTGTGTAACCTTTCACAAGTTATTCCCTTGTGTAGGGCTTTTTATTTCAGTTCAAATATGCAATTACTTTGCAATGATATTTTTGTGCTTAATTTTGTTAAGCATCTGGTATTTAGCACTTGCAAGACTGCTTCATTTTGTATTTTTCAGGCAAGGTCTTAATGGTTTTGCCTGTATTCAGGCTTTTGGCTCATTTATTTTCTAGATTTTTATAATTTTTTTCTAGTGAAAACATCCAAATCTGTTTTACTATGTTAAAGCTAGCCATATAGGCAGACACTTAGGACAAGACTGGAGTCCATTCTGTAACTTCTCCTTCCCTCCATGTATTATGTAAAAGGGATAAAGAACTGTAGTTAAGTTATACCTCAGGACATACATTACTGGTTGCTGGAGTCCTGGCTATTCTGTGGTATAGAACTGCATCAGAACAATTTATTCTGCTGTTAGTGCACCCTGGTCCTGTCTGACAGAGACATTTGGACATCACACCAATTTTCCATGAAGACAGAAAGTCCTCATGGAACACAGACTGTGGTGACCTCTTTTCAGCTTTCAGCAGTTGCCCACAATGTGGAGGAGACGACTAAGGAACAGCTTAAATGGGGTAAAAAAAAACTTCTGCCACCATTTGCTAAAGAGACAGTGTTTTGAAGGCTGATATTATAACTGAGAAAAAGCAAAGGAAAGAGTGTGGAGGGGAGGTAGAGACTGGAAGGAGAGGAAGGCTCCCTGTTGGCCATTCATATATCTATGTGGATATCTAGAGTTTGATGTGAGGTAAAGTTTGAGAAAAGATCTGTCTTGGAGCCATTACTAACCAGCCCTGTGGCTTCACAATAACAGCAGTGTGGATATTTGTATTCATTCTGGCAAGAAGGAAAAACCTTAAGCCTTAGAGGCTTTTTGAATGCAATGCTAGAATGAGTTTTACAGTCTTCATGAGTGATATAACTTGGCTGGAGCAGAGCTTTCATCCACCTCTCCCACTTGCCTACTTGGTTTCTCTAGTATAATTTTTACCTCTTACCAATCCTTCCAAACCCATATGTCTTGTAGAGTGCATGTTTCACCTATGTCAACCTGAACTAAAAGATGGCTGATAGAAAAGTATCATCTTGGAAACCTATTTCTGCAGTAAACTTGAGTATGTATGTGAAAGAATACAGTGCGAAAGTGCTGCATTATTGCATTGTATTATTGGCTTGAAAATGGAATCTCTTTGTAAAGTAACTGAATGAGGTGGGAGGAGGTTCTGTCATACAATGCAAGCTGCCCAGCATTTTGAGGCTAACATCTGTGTGTGCAATGTGGGTGCTGTGATTTCTTAATTACCTAGTATAGGCAATCTGATTTTGTTTGACATTTGAACCAGCTTCAGGGACTCTAGAGCATGGCAGAGCCTGGCTGGAGCTGTGGAGGTTTTGCTCTCTTGGGACCCACTGTACGAAGAAGCACCCCCCAGCGCCTGTATAATGCTGATAGCAGGCAGAGGCTCTTGCATGGTTCTGAGTTCCAAGTAGAGTCTTACTGAACAGCCTTATTTTGCTGTACTGAAACTTCATGCTCTGTCCCTTTAGAAACAGTTCCTTCCTTTCCCTAGAGATAACAGGATGAACTTTTCAAGCTGGAGTAACTTAGGCTATGAAACAAGTTACTTGTTAACTTTAAAGATATTCCAGTGATCTTTTTTTGGCCCAAGTTATTTAGTACCTTAACATTTACTGAAAGATCATATGGCTTTTCTACAAGACAGTTGCTGAGCATGCAGGGTGATTCTGTCACATATTCATCAGCTTCAAACATTTACTTTTAAATGTTTCTGATTTAATATATGGCTATGAATGTGAAAATATGCTGTTTCAGCACACTTTTGGGGGGAAGTATTAAACACAGGCTTCTACATGTGGGATTTCCCTCTGGAGAGATGATGGTGTCTCTTTTAAGATAAAAACAATCCCCATGAAGTTTAAACTTTATATAACAATTAAGAACACATTTGACTTTCCTGTGGTGTGAGAATGTAGATGCCTATGTAAGTATATGCTGGCACATGTTTTTTTGCCTTCAAAACGGCTTATGGGCCATAACTGAATAGACTGTTTGGTTACTGTGCTTGGATTGCTTATTTAATACTTCCAAATTTAAATATTTTGTGTGTGTTGGTTTGTGGCAAAAAAAAATAAAATAAAAGGATCAGTCAAAAATGAAACCTGGCAGCTTGTATGTCTGAAGGAGAATTACTCACTGGCTGAAACATCCGATTCTACAGCAAATGGTTGTTTTCTCCTATACTACAGCTATTCCTTTTCAGTGCTTGGAAATTTAGTAGGAGCACTAAGGACGCTGGATGGGAAATAACTGTATCGGTAGTATCCTGCCGTAAGAAAACGTAATTCTGGTCTAGCAAAGAAATGGGATCTTTCTTTTTAAAATATGGGGTGCAAATGAATGTGCATTATGTAGGCATGAGATGAGCTGCTTGACCCAGAATCAGGTACATTACAGAGCCTCTTGCAGTTTCTCCGAGTTGCTCCTGAAGTAATGTTTTATTAATGTCAATAAATAACATTCTCCAGTATTTCTGAACATCCCGTAAGCTTTTCAGGCAAAAGAGGTTCTTTACCTGAAAATACCCTTTCTGATAAACTTTCATACATATATTGAGACAGACCAGCTTCTGTCACAGGTCACCTCATTTGTGAATGTGAAACTCACAAATGACTCAGAATTCCGAGCAGGCATTTTCAGTGCAATTAGCATGCAGAAAGAATGTTTCTAAATTTGTTTTCCACTGAGGAAAAAAAAAAAAGGGGTAGAATTTAAAGTAACATTTAAAAATGTAAAAACATTCTTATTCCCATGGCCTTGGTTGCTATAGAGAATATGGGAAAAAGGTGAATAATAATAATAAAAAGTCAAGTGGAAGTAGTATGATTGGAGATGGCCTGAAGTTATGGCCTCAGAGTTAAGTGGAAGATCTCTCCTTCCAAAGGATCAAAACAGGAAGTGATGGATTACATCTCTCCATTTGGTGGAAGCAGGAAGATCGAGGATGGTGCAAGGAGTGTATGCATCGAGACAGAAGAAACTAACAGTGGCTGGGAGAAGTAGAGGAAAAAGAAGGTTATGAATCTGGTGGGATTTATGTGGAATCTGTTCTTCAGGTGACTTAGGCCATTTAGCTGAAAGCCTGGGAGGAGAGGGGGGAAAAAAAGTTCATGGCATTGATCAGTTTTCTGCCACCCAGGTGACTGGCTGTGATCTCATGCTATTCCTTTGTGCTGGTTTGTTTGGTGTCCCTACTCAACTGCAAAGTGCATCCCCAGTGTTCACACCATGTTTACTCTGATGCAGTAATTTCTGGTGCAGAAGAAAAGGTGGTGAATTTTGTTTCTTTCCTGCTGGAAAACACTTCCAGATATTTGTAGCAAACAGTGCAGATGCTGTCATCTTCACATCTCCTCCCCCTAGTACCTCAAGCAGGGCAAAGCACTGTTAGTTAGATTTTAAGACAAGACAGAGTGAGATGATGTGGTGGGAGGAGTGGGATTTGGAAAGATAACTTCTTACTCCCTTGCAAATGTTTTGTCTTTCGCTAAAGATAATTTAGTTAGGATCTTGACTACCAACCTGTGTGTAGCTGTCATACCATGCATATCAGATGATAGCTCTTACTCTTTGAATATACATTTGTCCTCAGAGACTCCCATGTCTACCACCAGTAACTACATTTTGGAGGAGAAGGAAGGCATGGATAAACACTCCAGCTGGTTTCCTGGAGCTCTGTACAGTGACAAAGAGCCATCACTCTGGTGTTCATGTGCTGCCGCCTGCTTGTCTTGATAAGATGCCAGTTAGTCCTGTTTGTCTCAGGAGCTCTTTTTGTATAACAGGAGTTGTGATACATCTGGTTACTGGCACCTTCAAGGTAAAGCTTTAGTGGACGAAGAAGCAGCATTAGAGACTGAGCTGTGAAATTGCTTATGCCAAGACAGTAGAATGGGAAGAGCTCTTAGCACTTCTCATTAAAATAGCAGATAAGAGCTTTTGGAAGTGCTAGAGGAGAAGAAGCATTTCAGGAAAAGATACAAAACCAAATTATAGTCTCCCTCCAAAAGGCACTGAAAACTGCGCAGTTTTATGTCTTAGTCCTTGTCTCTTCGAGAATATGGCTTCTGGTCACCTGTGCTGCTCAGAATCTAGAGGACAATGGTGGCCCAGGAACAAGAGGGGAAACAAAGTGAGCACTGAAGCTGTTTATCACTGCAGTACTTGTTAACGATGCTTCTGGGTAGTAGCAATAATGAGCAGTTGAAAGAAGTACTTTATGTACCCTAAATAAATTGGCTTCCAAACCTCGTAATTGCTGCAGTTCTGTCTTTCAGCAGACCTGGTAATGAATTTTTGACTGGTGTCCACATGTTGTGCCTGTTTCTGTACTTGACTTCCTTCCTATTTTGAGTCATCTCATCAAGGGATGGACATTACCTGAATTGAATATATTAGTCCAAGATGTGAAACAATAATGATGAGCTGGAAATAACTCTGCAACTGACTGCAGGTGGTTTATTGGGTTTATTTTTTTCCTTTCCCCCTATAAGGCCACCTCTTTAGGATTGTGCTGTGTTATTGATAGGTGTGTCTCTTCAGATGCTACTGCCTGAAAACCTAGTGTATTGATTGCAAGAATGAAAGGATACAGCAGCCTCTTAAAGGGTACTTTTCTAAGTGGGAGAACAAAGATGCTTCCTTGTCTTAGAAATGTAGACACCACTGAGCTGTTTCATATGCCAGAAAATGCCTTAGGTTCCGATGGGCATGATGAAGCTTAAATGTTCCTTAAAGGCTTGTGGCATGTGGCTGTGATCAGAATTTAACACAGTTCTTGTCTTCTGCTGACAAAATAGAAGGAAATGACAGATATTTTTTTTTGGGGGTGGAGGTGTGTATGTGCAGAGAAACATAGAGTAATCCGGAGAGACTACCTCACTTGCATGAGCTCTTCCTATACGTATAATTTAGCATGACACCTTATATATAATTTAGTGTGTGAAATAAACATAACATTTGAATTTCACAACTGGAACTCTTCTACTTACAGAAGTGGATTTTTTTTCTGTTGGTTTTAATTTAAAAATGCAATTTCTTAGATGAACATGTGTCATCACTTCAAAATTGAGTCCTTAGAGTAAAGACTGCATGACATCTTGTGCCCTTCCGAGAACAGTGAGCGAACCACCATAGGAGGTATATGTTGCATTGATGTCAGCCTCATGACTGCTAAATCTCTTTCATACTGCAGCAGAGCCTTATTTATAAATAGCCTTTGTATACAATGCCCCATGTTTGCAGTGATGCTTTTCAAACCCCTGGGAATACTGGCTCTTGCCTCCAGGAGCTTATAGTCTAAATGAAATAGATAACCAGGAAAAAAGGATCAAAGAAGAGAGAAGTGGTGGGCAGGGGGAAGGGAGGTGGGCACAAATCCCTGGGGAGCAGGTCCTGGGTTTATATTCTTATGCTGGTTCCTTATTTTTAGAAATTATAGTTTAGTGTTGTTATAATTGGAATCAGATAATGTTTTAGAGCAGAGCTCACTGAACAGACTCGTCAGCCTTGATGAGTTTTGTAGAGGAAGAGAAGGGTGTTATTTGTGTACAAATTGAAGAAAGGCTGTCTTGGATATCAGGAGTAACATGAATGTGCTGCTTGCAAGGGGATTTTGCAATACGTGGACAAGTAGTGGCAATAAGCTTTGCTTCATTGATTCTGATTCATTCCAGCTGAGGATATAACCCAATGGGAGCAGTTAGGAGAAAGTAATAGACCTAGAGGGGAAAAGGACATTTCTAAATCTATGTTAAGCCTTTTGCCTTGCAGTCTGAATTGCACCTTTGCTCCTAAGCAAGTGCTTTGGTGTACCATGTGCAACAGAAGCAACTTACTGTGTTGTCCCTCTTGAAGAGTGAGAATAAGGGTTATTCTCATTGCCTCTTCCCTTTCTTCTGACACGTAGGTGTTTGACAGAGACTGTGAAAAGGGGATGCTACGTTTATTTATGGGTTTTTTTGGCATAGAGAAAAAATAGCCCAAACCAACAAAACTGATTGGTGCGCTTGCACTTAAAGGGATGTATTGTGCTTTTTGTGTTAGGGCTTTTTTCATTCTGCTTTTTATGTTTTCTCATTAGAGTCTTTGAAGTAAAAAGTAGACTAATGCCCAGTGACTGTCAGATTTCCCTGTGACTTGCTGTGATGTTTATTGGCCATAATCTATAAACATTCACTTTCTTTCTGCCTTGTCTGTTTTGATTACAAGGCAGTCTTGGCTTTGGTATTTCACTAATAGAGCTGATCCTGTTTTTATTTGTCATCATCCCAGATCTGGTCTTGGTGGAATACCAGCAGTGGTGCAGAAAAATGAATATGGAACATTTTGAAATTTTGAGCAGAACCAATGGATCAGCATGTTTTAGTGACCAAATATTAACAAAAGTAATAGGTTTCAATAGGATGAGTCCTAATCTTCCTGTTTTCACTCAATTTTCAAATAGACTTAATGAAAAGGAATTAAGTAGTGCTGCTATCTGGAGCTAAAAGTAGTTGTTTCAGCTTGTAATTTTGACTTTTCACCTCTTCTTCCTGTGATGGAAGGAGATATATGTGTATGTAACAGAGTTTAGTAAAACTTTGAAGTCATTATAGACTCATGGAATGGTTTAGGTTGGAAGGACTTTTTCAAGGACTATGTAGTTCCAACCCCCTACCAGAGGCAGGGATGCCTTCCACTAGACCAGGTTGCTCCAAGCCCGGTCCAATCTGGCGTTGAACACTGCCAGGGATGGGGCAGCTGCAGCTTCTTTGCCAATCAGATTTTGTAGTCTTAGCCTCTGTCTGTGTTTGAAGTTCAGCAGTTATCATTCCTGGGAGAGAGGGTGAACTATAACTGCTGCTTGTTAGCTTTGACAGCGTGTGCTGTGTTTTAAATGTACACACAGACATAGAGAGTTAATTCCAGGTTTGAATTTGCTGTTGTCATGGTTTAAGGCCTTCATGCAGTTTTCCTCACTCACTCCCCCTCTCTCTTCCCCCAGTCCCGGGGGGATGGGGAGGAGAACGGAAAGAATGCAACTCCCACAGGTTGAGATAAGAACAGTTTAGTAACTAAGGTATAACATAAATCACTAATGTTACCACCAATAATAATAGAGAAAATACAAGGAAAGAGAATACAACTGCTCACCACCGGATACCCAGCCCAACCACTCAGTTCACCCCCACCCTTCCGGATCTCTGCTCTCTGTTTTTACCTCGTGGGCATGATGTACTGTGGTATGGAATACCTCTTTGGTCAGTTTGGGTCAGGTGTCCTATCTCTGCTTTCTCCTGGCTTCCCCTCCTCCCTGGCAGAGCATGAGGGTCAGAAAGTCCTTGGTCAGACAAAATATTACCAAGCAGTAACTGAAAACACTGGTGTTACCAGTGCTGTTCTCAGGCCCAAAATCAAAAACACAGCGCTGCACTAGCTACCAAGAAGGAGAAAAACGACTGCTACTGATGAACCCCTGACAGCTATCCTCTCCAAAATTATATATCTGGACATCTTGAATCAGAACATGCCAAAGTGGAACTATGCCAAAGTGGGAAAGATGTAGATGATTTATCGTTTACCATGATTTCATCTCTTACCTTTAACATCCTGTCTCAGGAGATGCTACTATAGCTTTGGATATGTGACAGCTCTGGAAGATGTAGAGTAACCAAATTTCTGGTGCAGTGTGGTAAACTGGAGTGGGATTTCTTTTGTTAAATTCATCATTTCTATAGTTGTTCTCTTGAATGTAACTTAATCTGCAGGTTAGAAAGTGACTGGATGCACAGAAAATTCCAGGTGGTTCTTCTCACCAGCTTATATGCCTCCTTCAGGTAAACAAATACAAGATGATTTTGTGTTAGTTAACTTTGGGATTAAAAATCTAAAGGATTTGCAATAGTACTTATTTTTAATATTCTGCTGTTTTGTTCCAAATGCTGTGAAGCTGCACAGCTCAGTTAGGAGGCTGCATTTGTTTCCTGGGTGTTGATCAGGCCATGAGGTTCCAAACCTGGTCAAAAGGCTTCATTTGTGTCTCTGCCAGTGACTTTGTGTATGTCTTCAGGCTGGGGAGAGTGAGGACTATGTTGTTGGGAACTGAAATCTTGACAGTCAATCTGAGCAGTGGTTGCAGATAACCGGAGGTGACTGAAGTTGGGGAAGATTTGAAAGTATGGTGGTACGGACTTCTTCCATATCTGCTGGAACTGGGAAGGAAATGAAAACCAAGAGATAGAGAATTGGAGTTTTTCAATTTGTGGCAATTATATTTAGAGCAGTAATGTTGTTGCCATTCAGCTGGTCTCATAAAATGGTCAGAATTTATTAATGACCTGTAGTCTGGTTATGGAAACTTTACAGATAGTGGAATTAGGAAAAACTTTGCCTTACAGTCCATGTGCCATCAGTGATAGTTGTGAAATATTTCTAGTGCATGGAAAACATTGCCAATCCAGGAGAAGCTATTATATGTCAAATTACAGCATTCTGGTACGATGCTGTAATTGAAGCCAACTCCTAAGATGTCTCAAACCAATATTAACTTCAGTATAACCTGTGAGTGTGTTTCCTTAAACACAGTGCTAAGCTGATAGCTTAAAAGTTCATCTTGCAGAGGTGTGGATTTGCGTGCCATGGGCTGCAGAATGAACAGTCTCTGTGCCCTTTTTGTTTAGTGCAGGGAATTTCAGTATAGAGGTGATGATCAAAATGCTTGATAGCACTTGCTTGTTATTAGGAAAGATGAGTAAGATGGTTTTAATTCCCATCTTATAAGCAGGCAGTTTGATCATACTTGTATTGCATCCAGGCTGCGGATATAGTGCACGTAGGTGAAATACTGTGCTCTCTTAAGTGGTGAATTCATGAATATGAAGTATTGCTGATGCCACTGTATAGTCATCAAGTTCTTGACAGCCACAATAAAACCATTCCACCTCATTTTCTCATCATAATGTGCTGCGTTTGTTTTATTGCACAGCCATTGCCTCCATTCTTGTTTTTAACTTAAAGTCAGTGAAACATCTAGCTGATACTTTTCCATTAACCTTGCTTGGATGAAGATAACAGTGGGGCCGTGTAATATTTTTCTTATTGATTCTCTCTTTTCCCTCCCTGAATTGCAAAGCCAACACAGGGGGGAGTGAACTGCTCTTCGTAAAATACCTATTATGATTAAAAACTGTAGGTAAGACACTGATAATTTTTTCTCTTACTCTTCTCTCTTGGTTGTCAGCTGTTACTGGAGCAATTTAACCTTCAGCTGGAGGGTGGACAAGAAGCACCCTGTTGGATCTCTTTGCAGTGCAGGCCATGAAAACAGCTTTGTGGGTAGCTTTATGGAGTGCCTTGCATTAGCCATTTTTCCAAAAGCAATTGACCTTTACTGTAGCATCTTTTCTGTCAAGTAGGAGCTCAGACCGGCAGCCGCTTGTGCTGGAATTTCCTCTGAGTCCAGTATTAGGTTTTCTGCTGTAATGGTGATACTAGCTATTTTGCTCGCTGGTGGTTCTTCCATTCCCCCTCCTTTCCCCCTCCTTGCTTCTTTCGATTCAGCCAGGTTTCTCTCTAAACGCGTCTGTAGAAGTCCTTACTGCAGCTTGTGACAGCAGGGCAGAGAACAGGACCCTGAGCATCTCAGCCTAAAAATACCTTCCATGTGGAGCTTGCCCTGTGCAGTTGCAGCTAGCAGTAATGTCTTCACCTCTTCTAGTGGTAGCTCTGTGTGCTGGAGCCTTTGCTGCAGGCTGGAATAGCAGAGGCAGGTGGAATATGGGCCCCAATGCCAGCCCTATCCTCAGCAGTTCCTCCAGTGCCTTGTAACTGAACAAGAGAGTGCCTACAGTGTGTGCTGAGTTACAAGATTCAAAGCTATGCATTTGTCTGCTGGGCCTTCTTCAAGCTGTGGAAGGGAAAATAGAACAAGCTTAGTTTTTCCATCATTTTCTCCCCATAGCCCAAAGGAGACTACATGGCAGAGATGTCTTCTCTAATCTTCTCTTCCTAGCCTGCATTATTTTCCTTCCCTCCTCCTTCCCTTCTGTCTCACAGCTCCCTCCCTACATGCAGACTTCTGACAGCACACCAGTTTTATTCTCGAGCTCTCTTTTTTAGCCCACATGGGTGTCTAGGCAGTGCCTTAGCCCCAGCTAATACACGAGAGTTTGAATAAATGTATAACAGCAGGTAGCAAGTGACTGTTGACAGGGTGACATATTGACTTAATATCTTGTGTTATGTGATATGAAGGATGTGCCTTTTGGTGTGTTTTTTTCTGGTTTTTTTTTTGGTGTTTCTTAGGCAGACACTTGTAGGCAGCTTGAATAATTGTCTGAAATCATTAACATGTTTATTAAATGAGGAAGCAGAGTGCATTATCTAGCAAATCAATTATGTAAATGCACAAAAAGCATAAGAGATTAGTCTTTAACTGTTGCTGAACTGCAGCCACTTTCCTAAATTATAGATGAAAGTGGTTTTTCTAGTCACTATGTGTATATGTGGTGTTAGGCTCCACTTTGTGCTCTTGAAGCTTAAAGTAGCAGCAATTAATTGGTGCTACTGGGTAAGAAGAGGGCATTCCTGATGTACACTAATGAACGCCAGCGTGCATACATCCTTTCTATACAGGGAAACAGATGGTCTGTAGTGCAAAACAGAAGTAATCTCAATTGGAGGGTCTGGATGACAAGATAAACTGACAGCAAAGCCCTAGCAATTTTTTCTCTCATCTAGACACTGGGAAAAAAATCTCCAGGAAAATCTCTTAATCTCTAGCACTTTTAGCAGTCTGTTTTCTTTGTGCTGGCTTAGATCAAATAAGCCTGTGTCTCTACAGTTTTACCAATCCCCAGCTTCAAGAGGAGGAGAGTAGAGCTCATCACTCACTGCATGTGTGGAAGATTCACTGCTTTCAATTACAGCTGGGTAACTGCTGTGTATAGAGCACCATGTGGTAATAACAGCACAAACTACGCTCCATTTTCACCCACTGCATTTTCAGTTGTGCTTAGGTGGAAAAAGAATACTCTTCCGTGATTCAGGCAACTGTGGCTTATCTACTGCTCTGAACCACATTGCACAGAAAGAAGACTTGCATCTTGTTTAAATGGAGGGTACATGTGCAAGAGTCAGAGAAAAATTAGGGATACATTTGAAAAGTAAGTGATGCTCATGAGTGTTGTCATTATTCTGTATTAAATATGTGTGTGGTCTATAGCTTCCAGCAAAGCTGGGGCCTTTCCAGAAGTTCTTACTGTGCAGCAGAGGAGAACATCTATCACAGTAACTGGTTTTTTACTACCATATCAGCTTCCGTGTATCTTCCACGAAGGTGTGCAGAGGATGGACAACTTTTGAATGCCCAGAATAGAGGATGCAGAATTTCCCTGTAATGTTGGCATTGCAGATGATAAATGCTCAAACTGTCCACAACACAGTTGTCCTGAGGATACTCTGTAGTTTCATCCCTACTGGAATGCTGGAAAAAATTATTCAGCTCTCCATTTCCTTTGTTTCTATTTCTTGCCCAGGCTTCTGTTTGGTTTGTTGAAATGACTTCCTTCTGTTGGCTTGACAGATCACATCCTATAACCAGGACCTATGGCTGTCTTCCAGGGATGGAGGCAAGAAACATTTCTTTCTCTGTCTCCTCTGGCACTCAGTCTTGTCCTCTAGTCCTGACAGGTAGCATGATGAAGATAGTCTTTGCAGCCTTACCTCTCCTTTGTTAAGGCCAGGCGCTATAGTGACAGCCATTTCACCATGTATTGCAGGAGTTAACTTATCCTAAAAAGAGCCCTGTACTACAGAGCTTAATAGGAAGAATGCACATTGTTCTGTTTTCTGATCCTGTTGGTTGGAGACAGCTTTCAGAATGCTGTTCAGTTCTCCAGTGCAGTCCCTTATGTATGAACTGGCTACATGTTGTCGTTTGGAGACTTCTCGGAGCGTGTATTGCTGTGTTGTTAGAAATGTGGAATGCGGTGATCTAGCTGGAGCCAGTAAATTATATTATTGCACCTGAATATAGGATTGGTTTAGTTTCAAGTGAAATTTTCATTCATGAAAACCTTGTTTAATGAAAGCACCTTCCCAGGAATTCTCAGTGTTAAAGTAACAGGATACTGAGTGTGTCACATTTATTAGTTATCAAAATTAGATCAATCATAACAGAACTAACAGGTATGTCTGGTTGAGCTGAAAGATGAAGATGGAACAGCTAGTGGATATCGCCAAGGAGCTGAGAGATGCCAAGAGAGATGACAAATGTGCCTGGAAGAGTTGAAGGGGGATTGGAGAAATGCAGTTCCAGTTGTTGCCTCAGGGAAGAAGTAGTAAACCTTGGAGAAGTTAAAAAAGAGAGTCTCAAGTTATCAGGAATGGAGGGGGCTGTTCTGTGCTGTTGTCTCTGGCTCTCACTTGCAGTGTCTGCCTCTTCGTCAGAAGTCACTGTAGGGTAATGAATGCTGTGATAGCTGGGATTTGGAGTTTTGTTGAGGCTTATATTAAAAAGCAAGCTGTAAAATAGTGTGCTTGTGCTGATTGTCTGACTGTAGCAGTGTCTGCACTTCCAGAGATTTGAGAACCTTTAGCCTGCAGTGTTACAGATCTTTATCCTGCAATGACTCACCTGGGAAAGGATTCCTGTACCTGGGCAGAGAGTAGGAATAAGCTTGGGGTTGAAAGGGGGGTGATGTAAGTCCAGCTCTCTGCTTTACTGGAGACTTTGGAAAGCAGATATATTGATGTGATCTGTGGTTGAGGTTTTTCTCTGTGAAACAGGAAGAGCACCCTATGGTAATCTGAGAAGGAATGTGCTGGGGTCTGTAAGGTGTCCAAGTTTTGGGTTTACAAAAGCACTTAAGTGGCTCTGGTAATATAGCCAGTGAGCTTTTAGAAGCAGAATGTAACCTAGGTCATCGAAATATAAATAAACCAACATGAATACGTAAAATATAGCCCTTTGAATATGCTAAAATATGAACTATAATCCTTGTTAAATACATCCCTTTCTTAAGGGGTGTCTTTATATGGAATGAGCAGGTAGCTGTTGCTCTGAGGTGTTTAAGTGGAGGTTGCACAATACCATTTTTATTTCCAGTATCTCAAAAGCTTATTGGGCTATAATCAAAAGAATAACAGAAGCACATTGTACTGCATTTAGTAAAGTAGCCCTTCCTTTTACAAATAACTTGTTTTTCGAAACCTGGAAGGAGAGCTAAATTCCCCAGTGGCATCTTTTTAAACAGAGAACTCTGAGAGCTTTTTCAAATGATGAAGAATGTACTTCATAAGGGAATAATACTGCACAGGTATGGCACTTCTATAAGAGTTGGTTCAGAAAGTCTGCTCAACACCCCCTCGGTGTTGCTATAAATACATCTTTGTGATGAAACTCAAATGTGCTGAAAATATTTTGATACTGTGTTTTTAACTTTTGATACATCTCTTGGCTTTAAAGATAAAAGGATTGCTCCTAGAATTTATACTCCTCTGATGTGATTAAAACCAGATAGGTGTACTGTAAATAGAATACGCTCTGTATAATGGTAGCTATGGCTTAATGGTTTTGAGCAGGAGATTTCTTACTGTGGAAAAACTGCTTTTCTTGATGAGTTGCTTGTTGCTGTTTTCAGCAGCACCTCCTTTCATCTATTATTCATTTTGGAAGACTTAATAGTAAGGTTTGGGTGTGGGCTGGTACCAGACACCAGTGAAGTATAACCCCTGCAAAAATCCGAGATGTGCAGAGGTATCAGGGATGGGGGAACGGCACAGACACTTGTACCTTTTTGAAAGGATTCCCCTATCCGGAAAAGAGCCAGAGTGTGATGTGCTGTAAACTCTGTCCTGTAGCCCCCTATTTAAATGCCTGACTGAGCAGACAGAAAGATGACTCTTTGTGCACTTTATGCCTGTGTATGGTATGTTGTGAACCAATACCTCTATCCCCTAAGTGCAAGGAGATGGGCCTCCGTTGTCTGAAAATGACTGAACATGGAACAGTATCTGGGAAGACTGCATCTGATATTTTTCTCTGGCCCAGTAACAGAAACCAGGGTGTTTGTGGAAGGTCTGTGGTTCCTTCCCTGTGGTTTACTGTGAGGTCTGTAGGGCTGCAGTTTGGTGTGCATGTAATGAATGTGAAGTCCTATGTGACCGTGGATTTGCTGCAGTCGCTATGTGCATGTAGATGTATATATTTATAGAAGAATCACTGTGAATGTGAGAAATAAGCCTTTGAAGTGTCAAGCCAAATATTCTGGGGGGAAAAAAAGATTTCTTGTCTCCATCAGAAGCTTACATTTCATGTAGACTTGTCTCATTTTACCCAAAATATCTCCCCACCGGTTAAAAGAGCTGAAAACAAACCCAATAATAATAATGGGGGGTGATGGGGAGTGCAAGGGGGAGGCAGTACATGTGAGAGAGGGGGACAGAGAAGAGGGAAATAAACATCTCTGAAATGTTTTTGTTCCTCCTTACTTACGGCTTGTTTGTCTGCAGCAGCTTTTTCTTTTCTTGTGTTTCCTGTTTTGTCATAGAACTGTGCTGCTTTCCCTTTGGTCAGACCCTTGCAGGTGTCCCACTGACAAGGTGGAAGTGGTGGAGGTCAGCTTTCAGTGTTTGCTAAGCAGACTGTGGTCCCCCCCCCCCCACTTCATCCACCCCCCCAGCTCTGTGATGCTAAGTCACAGTGATGGGAAGTCTAAGCTGGATACGTGCCTCAGCTCCCAGCATGGCTGCCCCACAGAACTACCCCAACCTGATGTGAGCTCTTTTCTCCTTTGCTCGTTGCTTCCCTTTGGAAAAGAAATGGCATTACAGGTACTCCAGAATCAGAAAAGAAGTGGCCCACTAGTCTTACATTAAGCTGCAACTGTGACATTTTAAGAGGAGGCTGAGTGACTTTTGGATATGGATTACAGACAAGGAATGTTACTGAAAGGAGGCTTTTTGCAAAGCAAAATAAAATACAGATGTCTTTCAAAATTAACTCTTCTGCTGATGGCAGTTGCTTTGTGTGTTACTTCCATTCGGAAAACAGGAAAGCAGTCATTTTGATAGAGAAATGTTTCAGGCTGCAGTTCCAGGCTGGTAGGCGGCTTCTCATGCATTGCCACTGGGACATCTCAAAACCTTCCATCAGTGCTTTCAGTGAGAAATCCTAGCTTTCTGTTAACAGACTTGAGATGTGGCTGTTTGCTTCCTGCGCTGCATCTTTGTGGTTTGAATACTGTATATACGTGTCTCAGTCTAAACGCGCAAGTTTTGCTCTAAAAGAAATAAATCATGAGAGGACCTTGTGCAGTGCCTGTATAATCTTCAGAAATACACATTGCAGATAGTTTGTGGTGCTAAGGATGAGAATTCTTACTTTCTTGCTTGTAAGTAATTATTTCCATAGTGCTGTTTTGTTTTGTTTTGTTTTTCTTTCAGTTATTGTAGATTATCTTTGCATTCCTTGTTCTTTTTTCTATGATGTGTAGCACTGAGGCTAGGGATAACCAAGGCAGCAAGAGGGCTGGCTTAGAAGGGGGACACAAGCTATTCTGTTTTTAAAACACCATATATTTTGTAGTGTTAAGTCTTTTCATGCTATGATAAAAGGTTGTGTGCTAACAGCATGTGCTGTTGAGAGGTCATTTCAGTCCTGAGCTACTAAATCCTTCCGAACAGTGTGATTTTAAGCAAGGTTTGTGTAATCTAGCCGAGCTGTTTGTTGTGCTCTCTATTTGAAATCCATTATTTTCTATTGTACATTGGTGTGCTCTGCGGGATTGTTTTAGTTTCATTCTTGGAGAGCATTGACAAAGTAGCAGGGACATTAATATTATTCCACTGTGTCCTGGAGACTTAACCCCTCCAAAAAAAGAAAGTTGTACAGCTAAGATAGCAGTAGGTTGCTAGCTGCCAGCTTTAGTGTGCATTTTGAGGCATTTTAGAGACCCTAAATGAAGTGAGTGAGAGTGTGGAATTGAGATGATGTTAAAATTTAGCTTCAAGTAGCTGAAAGTATCAATAATTACGATTGCTTCATCCTTTCATGGAAATATCTTAGTTGGACTGGGCCTGCACCTTAGCATTTGAATTGCCTTGCACTGTTGTAGGTAAATGTTAACATGCAGCAAACACTGCAGGCAGATGAGCTGGCTGCCAAAAGAAGGGCATTTTTCAAATGTATTGCTGTATTGTTGAATGAGAGCTGAGAATATGATTTCTCTGAGAGATTTAAAATATAAAAGAGGCCAGTAGCAATAAATGAAAACGCACCCATTGGTTAACAGCATTTGCTATATATCAAGACCATTTCTGAAAGTCAGACTTGTAACATAAATTACTGAATTGCTGCAATGTGTTAAGGATTCTTTTTAATTACAGGATGTTAAGGCTTCAAAAATAAAATTCTTCAAAGTTAATAATGAAGTAAAATAACTCCATACTTACTGAGCTTCAACTTCATTAAAGCTGTTCAAATGCCTGACGGGGCTCTAATAAGTTTTGTTCAAAGATACGACATCTTTGAAAATTTTTTTTCCAATCTCACTCTATTATCTTTGATACTCTCTAATTGGATAGAGCAATCTCTAATCATGTTGTCTGGTGGATTGCATCCATGCTAAGGTGTTGTAAATGTATCCTCTTGTTCTGAAGTGAACAAATGCAGGGACTGGAAGGGCTATTTTCACAGGAGTATTTAAGCCTTTCAGGCAATTTTTTTCTCAAAAGACAAGTATGAAATACATATTTTGCCTTAAAAATACAAAACCACTTTGGGGAGGGGAAGATGGGTGAAAAAAATGGAATGAGCAGCATTCTGACAGTATCAAATCATTAATGAGGGCACTGATTCCTAAATTATTTACAGTGTATTCCATGTGCTCATCTGGTTTAGGATTGTTAATATTGAATGTGTTGTTTGTTATATACAAATATTTTTCTCTCTTTTAGTTTTCATTTTTGTGATGTAATTTAATTTCTGACGCTGTTTACTCTCTGGAGCTGTAAAGATTTCTTTTTTTCCTCTCAAAGTGAAATCACTAATTTACTGCATAGTATCAACTTACAAGAAGCTGTTTGATAAAGTGTAGATGATGGAGAAGCAAAGTGATGTAGTGTTTATTGTTGGAAACTGAGGCAGGCTAGATATGGAGACAATGGGGAGCGATGCTGTATGGTGTTATCTCCGGGGGAAGATAGCTGGTTGTTCTTCTCGGTCTCCTCTCTTCTTGCCTCCCTGCCTGGGGGAAGGGGAGCTGGGCCGTGTTCCAGTGCCCTCGCTCCTCTTTGGGAGCTGTTACTTTCAGGACCATCAGCTCTTCATCCTTTTGGTGTCCCTTAAAGCAGCTTAAACGGCAGATAGAGAAGTAGCATTTTGCCCTCTGCTGGGAAGCAGGGTTTGACAAATAAGTGGTGTGAACTGTTGTGACAACCATTCTGTTTAAAGAAACTGCCCATGTCTGAAGAAATACTTAGAGCTTGCAGATTTATTTTCTTCCCGTGCTTCATTTTCTCAGATATTGTAGCAACAGCATAAGTTTCTGTTCCCTTTCCCTTTAAATGTGTAGTGCTTTTTCTCCTTTATGATTACTATTCCTTTTTTTTGTCAGTGTTGTCATTAGAAATAATCTGTGGCTCTTAGGCTCGGGTGAAATCCTTTGTACCAGTCCTTTCTGATAGGAGAGCACTGAGCTACTGCGTCCTTCCCTGCCACTGTGTTTGTGGTTTTGATTTGCAGGGTGAAAAATGAAACACAAAAGGTGGCAATGGTCTGGTTTCTAGTTCTGGTTTGAAAGTAGGCAAAATGTTTTTTGCATTTCTCGCGTCGTTTCAGCTGAAGCTGTTGGATAATAGAAGCAGTGATTTTTGACTCTGTTCTGAAATTTAGTTAAGAAGAAATTTTTTTCACTGGAGTTTTGAGCTGCTCCTCAGTTGAGCCTCTACTTAAATAATTTTAACTGTGGGAAGGACCATTCCTTGTTCCTGTTTATCTTGTTACCAATGGCATAGACACCTTCACTACAAAGTTATACAGTGCTTTCATGCACATGAGGCTTTTCATGATGTGCTGGCCAGAAGCCTCCTTGCAGAGCACTAGCCGTGACAAATCCCTGGTTTTGGAAATACCACGTACATCATCTCAAAAATATTGTTATGGTTGATAAATCTCATGCCTTTTCAGTGAAAACCATCATTATGCTCAACTTTCAACTGCTCAAATGAAAATGTATAAAATGACAAGTATTGGTAAGATGAGAAAATACTATATCACTTCTTCTCCCATATCCAAGATTCTCCATTTTACCATTGATATTGCTATTTTAGTGAACTTACTTTGAGACAGAGAGGCTGATTGACACGAAACAGAAATGCAAAGGCCTTGTGCTTGTCATGGAGATGTAATGTATTACTGTATTTTGGGGGTGAAATTGATTCTAAAGCAGCTTCACGAGACTTTTCAGACTCTTTCAGCCTTTTTTGATGTAGAGTTATTTTTAATTATGGTTTGAAAGCCCTTTTGTGTTGAGGTGAATTGTATTTTTGGGAGTATTAAGCTGGAATATGAAAGATGCTCTGCTCTGTGGCTGATATCTGTCAAGGACTCTAGGATTTTAGGGTGAAAACTGGCTCATGCAGAAAAAAATGGCATAGAAGTCCCACAGAGTTATTGGAGATTCTTAGACATCTGTCTTCTGTTCAGATAGATAGCACATGTTACTCAGTAGCTATTAGGTGCTGTGGAGGTCCTTCTTGTTACTACATTCACATTTGATGCTCCATGAAACACAAATTTCAGACACTAATTCAGACACTGAATTAGCTTTTGTTTCTCATGAGTTGTCATTTTATCTGCAGCTCTTCCCCAAAAAGGTAAGCAGTTTAACGTAGTTTTCTGCAGCTTCTTAAACAGCTCAGAAGCAGGAGACAAAATAAAGGATAGACCAGTGTTATTTCCTTGATGGTTTGTGCAAATGCCAAATGTGTGTTTTGGTTTTCTGCCCAGCTGAAAAGTTTAGCTTTAAAAACCTGAGTTCTTCTATTACTATTTTTAAAGACTTTAATTCCTTTTAGTTTACAGAGGTTGAGGATTTGAAAAAAAAAAAAAAAACCTAAACCACCACTGATAAAAGTTTTATTTGAAAACCTTTATTTTACATTTATTTAAATATTTTTTTACTCAACCCTTTTTTAAAGGATGATTTTAAAATCTGCATAAAATCACATTTTTTGGAGCACTGTTATAATGCTGTGTTGCCCACAGGTTGTGTACTTGTGGGATCAAGTTACTTCATCTTTATATAACACGCTACCATGTACTCAGTCTGTTTTGTTGTTGTTCTTGTGTGGACTTGTCTTTATGTGTATTATTAAATGAAACCTGGTTTAAAATTGCCTGTTGTCTAAGACTCACAGTGAAGGGTCTTGGTTTATTTAATAACTCTTCTGCATTGTTCTGTTTCAGCAGTGTTTAGACAGTGTCCCACTTGAATAGGAACATCTTGATTTGGTGTCTCAGTGCCTCAGGTGTCAGTCTTGTTGAGTTCCTGAAGGTCCTTTGATAGGTCCACCTAGTGGACGTGTGCCTGGAGCATGAAGGGAGGCAATGAGCTTATTGCAGTAATGGCAAGCTTGTCAGGATTATCGTAAACTAATGTGTAAAAGCAACACTGTTAAGAGTACTGCTACTTTACGTTATTAAGCTCTAAGCTAAAGAGGAATAAATTCAACTGCATAGGATTAGTTATATTTTAGGGCTTTTATTATTTGTTTTTGCCATAATTTACCTGCAAGCGTTTTTGTGTTCCTATGCTTTTTGTCTCCTGAAAATAACACTGATAATG
The DNA here is from genome assembly GCA_032466535.1 of Forpus xanthops. Classification (NCBI taxonomy): domain Eukaryota; kingdom Metazoa; phylum Chordata; class Aves; order Psittaciformes; family Psittacidae; genus Forpus; species Forpus xanthops. Next base: position 50,997 of record JASSUY010028869.1, read on the forward strand.
TCTTGGTGGTTATAGGGTACTGCAATGTATAATGTGGAGTTTATGTTTCGTTTTTTTTTTCAGACAAATCCTATCCCTTGTAATCCTGAGCATTTCTCTCTCGTCAGTGGTGTGCACTCAATTTCACTTGTTTCATAATTCGAGTGGGTGAAGATTTAATAATCTTTCTTTGTTTTCTTCTGAAATAAATTGCTGGGTAATGATGATACTGAACCTACTCAGTCATGAGATTCAGAGCTGGCTCTCTCTGCGCAAAGCTTTATTGCAGGCATTGCCAAACAGATTTGAGACTGGAGAGTCACAGTAGCTGTGAAATGAACTCGTAGATAAAAATTTATTGCTGTTCACAGACCATCTTTTTTTCTTTCCCTAAACGTGTGCTTTATGTGTTTATTTACTGAATCTCAACAGTGACCTGTTTTCTCACTTCTATCAGTGGATGATGTCAACATGGCAGTGCCGTACCCAAATGTCTCCTCCTTGCTACATAACACATCCAAGAATACAGGAAATAGATGGAAACAAGTAAGCAGTGGGTAAGTATCTTCTGCACCTATGTAGGGCAGAGGACTCAATTGTGCTGAGTAGGAGAGAGCTATTTGAGTTTTGAGGAACAGAGGCAGAGAGGGAGAAGGTAACTAGCCTCCCCAGCTGCCTTTTGCAAGTTAATCAACAACTGTTGTCTTGATAAATAGCTCGTGCTGAAATTGCCCTAGCAACAGCTATGTTTAACACTGCCGTCTGGTGCACATTATGGATAGCAGTGCAGGAAGAGTAATTTTCTGAATGTCCTTTTACAAAAACACTCCAGGAAAAGGGCTAAGAAGATACATGTATAAAAAAAAAATACATTACTTGGCTATGTCAAGGGAGGCCTCGTAAGTAAGATGCAAATTAGTGTGAGCAGGAGATGACTTGACAAAAGTATAGGTAATATAGAAGGATAGTGATTGGGGAAAAGAGAAATGAGAAGATGAAAGATGGGGATAGACAACAAGGGAAGGTTAGAAAAAGCATTAAGTGGAACCAAGATAAACTCTGGCTTTCGGAGTTAAAGATGACAGAAATTACTGTAGCTGTTCATCTCTCTAGCTTGGCTGAATGCAGAGGAGTGTAAAAGTTAAGGTCCTGTTAAAGAGCAGGTCAGCATTTGTGACTTCATCATTCTGTGCTCCTACTGCAGTACAAGGGCTTGAAAAAGGGAACGAGACAAACTGAAGGTGCACTGGAAGATAAAATCCTCCTTTTTCTTTTTAGAAAGACATTATGACGATTCATCATGAAATACAGGCAATGCACACTGCTTTGGGCTGGATTTGGTTTGCTTATGTGGTTAAAACAGTTGCTGTATTAAAGGTGGATATCCCCAAAATGAGGCTGTCTCCATCCAGATGAAAATTATGTAATTGAATCAGTTCTGTGCCCTATTTAGTGTCTCTCTTTATCTGACAGTGCCCTGTGTTGGCTGCTGTGAAGGAAAGTGTAAGAAAACCTGCAACACCCAATTAGGGAGTCATGTGGCCGTGTGTGATATTTTTTCCATCTCAGCTGAAAACTGGCTTCTGCTGTGAAGCGTTTGGATTTCTGTCCCTTCCACATTCACTGAATTTTTTGCTATATAATACAGGCTATTCTCTTTAGTTATATGAATCTCAAACCCTTTAAAAAAGCTGAAGCATTGACTATCTGTGTGTCTGAATCTCCATTCTTTGTCGGTCTCCTAATAGTCGCTCATGTGGTGACAACCATCTTGAGTTGGTCCCAGGCACAACCACACTAAACATGATAAAAATATAAGCACAAGATGTAAAGATAAGGTTAAAAATGAAACAAAGAACTTTTTTGATAAAAATGGTTCTAACATACATTTTTGCAGATTATACCAAATTCTCATTATAGTTTGTTCCTTTCATAATAGCACAATTCTGTTAATTCCAGCAGGTTTGGTTCAGGGAAAAAAACCCACCACCAACCTGTCATTCAGGAATCTGGTTTTAGGTCAGGTGCTTTTGTAACATCATAGGTAAATGGAATTCTCATTTCCCATATATGTTAGAGTCCTCACAGCACCTGCTGTCTCTCTAGCACAGATAAACACACATGTAGCTGTTTCCAACCCTGCTGGGAAGTTGTGGGTTTGCAAGAAAAATCTTTCCATTTGGCAGTTAGAAACCAGACTCTGATGAACGGAAATAGACAGAAGCCAATGTTCACACATATACCTGTGCTGAAACTGTTCGGCATGGGAGTGCCAAATGGAGTCTTGGTTCTTGTATGTGATTTCTCAGTCACACAGGGATACTTTGGTTTATTCTTGGTTCTTGAAAAATCTCAATATTTTTCTCAATGATTTTAAGTATTACAGTTTTATTCCTGCAATATTGCTTTCATCGTTCCAATTGAAACAGTCCATTGAAATGAACTCTAAACCTCCTGGTGCCAAAGGGTATGTTGTCATTCCATGCAAGCTGCATTCTTTTTTTAGTATTGTCCTCCAGTTGTTCCTTATTATGATGCCTAAAGAGATGAAATATCAGCATTTTAGCCCCAGACACCAGTGCAGTTTGTTTGATAACTGTCAGTGAACTACAGGTAGTTTTAGAATGTCACATTTTGCATTGAGAAAGTTATTTTCCTCTCAGTGTTTTAGGTCCTCTGGTTGATGTTTTTTTGGTCGTTTATTTGTTTTTCTCTATTGGACTGAGCTGAAACTGAGGCTTAAATCTACCTCACACATTTCCCTCTTCATGAAGATCAGGGGAGGAGCATAGAGCTCTTCTCTGCAGAGTGGGAGTTCAAAAGCAAAGCCAAGAGAAATGACAGTGAGGTAAGACACTGCTTCTGCTTCACAAAGGGTCAAGGAGCTTTCTCTGAAATACTTAAGAGTCGAAGTGAATTAGTTGAGCTTTTATCCAGGTTTCCAGTTGTTTGACTTCCTAAATAAAATTAAATGGCAAAGCACAGAATTGTTCTCCAACTGCAAGAAACCTCAGTGTGCTTTTAGAGATCAAGAGGAAAGTAGAAAGAGGATAAAACCTTGTGAAATTAATGGAAATTCGGCAAACAGCTCTATTGCCAAGAGGGGAAAATTGTTTCTTATGAGTGATGATATGAATCCTAATAAAAGACATCTTTTCACACCCACCAGGAATAAGACATATTCTGTACCTTTATAGCCCATCCTGTTTTGAGTAGGAAGAATATCTTTTTTAAGAAGAAAGATGTTTTGTTAGGAAAAAGGAAAGATGTTTTCCCACATGGCAAAGAGATTCATGAGTCTGTTCCATCAGAGTATGTACAGAAGCAGAGGAGGATGCAGTAAGAGAAAAAACAGCATACTTTAGAGTTGGCCTTCAGCATGGGCAAAATCTGGTCATATTCTAACTGGTTTGTGACAAAGGAGTTTTTTTAATGAGGGATAGATAAAAGCAAGGGCTCCTTCACTGGCTGGAATGCTAAATATATTGAAATGTTTTCTACTGAATTTTAAGAAGAAACCACTGAAACTCAATTAGAGACAAGAGATCCAAGAGAGGTGATGAGCAGGTGCCCATGTTGTACTCTCTGTATCCTCAGTGGGAGCAATATTGCCACTAGGTAGAAGCGTGCTCAGATGAGGAAGCTCAGCAAAGAAGCACAGCCCAGGGCTCCGAGTTATACAGACAAAATCTCGTTTTGAAATAGGAGTAAGATGTGTGCCATGAAAGGGAGGAAGATGAAGTGTAAGGTTCTTCCAGGAGGAACTTAGGGAATGCAGTATATTTCAGGAGGCTGTTGCAGTGGGTGCCAGTCACCCTTTCATCTCCTCTTTCTCTCCTGGCATACTTTCTTCCTTCCCTGCTTCTGCCCTGTAGCCCATATCCCCATGCTATGAGCCACAGCCACCTCTTTTCACTTCGTTCTGTCTTTTGGGCAGTTGCAAAACGGGAGAGAAAAAAAAACACTAAATGGGGCCTGGATGGGAAGCAAGAAGGTGGCTTCATGGGGGAAGAATTCTTTTGTGGTTTTCGGAGGCATATAGTAAGGGCTTTCTGCTCTGTGAACTCAGCCTATTCACCTTCATATGAGCAGGAGAAGAAGCTGTTGCAGCTGGGTAATTGCTGGCAGATGTTCTTGGCTATGCCTTGAGGCAGCTCTGGGTATAGATACTTGAATACAAGCTGGGGTGTCTTCCTGGGCTGCCACCCTCTAGGTGGCATGCAACGGCTGAGATAAGGGCAAGTAGATACCCACACCTTGGAGATAGACAGCATCAGCCGTCTCTTTTGAAATCTAGTAGTGTTTTGTTGGAAGTCAGGTTCCAGTTTTCCAGCTGGAAACTGCTGGGTAACTGGTTTAAGAGCTTCTTGACTTCTAATCAACTGTTATACGAAGAAATAAATTGCTTATTGTATAATCTATTTGGCAAAATGATATTCATCACTTTTCCTGTCCTTGACTTCAGAAGAGACCCAACTGACTCTAAGCAAGGGGGTGTACTAGATGAGAGAGGAATGGAGATTGGACCTACACTTGTGTTGGTTAAAGAGTTAAACAGAACAATTTTTATAGATTTTTAGGACAGGAGGACATCCAAGTGGAGGGCTGTGGGGGAAGGGTTGTGGTGCAGTACACCAGCTCTCCCAGAGAACTGAAGTAGGAAGTACTTAATTGCCCTACAGATGGAGATGTATTGGCATTATTATCTAACATCTGCACTGCCAGAAATATGAAACCTGGACAAGGGAGGGTCTCCTGCTGAAGGGAATAATTGAATGGGAGCAGCTTCTGCAAAGCAAGCAGGCTGTTCTGAGTTATCACCAGCTAGAGATGGGTTTTATGGACTCATCAATAAGATTAGGGAGTTCCCTAGGTAAATGAAGGCTCAGTCAACAGTTACTGGGCTCTCCGAGGCAAGCAGAAGCCTGGGAGCAAAAGGATGCACTGTTTGTTTCTGTTCTCTGCAAACTCCTGGAGAGGCAGCTGGGGGGCTGAGGCAAAGGGAACCTATGCTTTGTTCTAATCCCTTCATTCACTCTGGAACTTGCCCAGCTACTACCAACTTCCCTTAAAAAAACATTTCTTTTCCTGGACATTTCCAACTGCCATCTGAACACTCTGCAGGGTAAAAAGCTGTTTGCCCAATCTGCAGGTTTTATGGGAAGACTTTTCAACTTCCCCTCTTTATGGTATAGTTAATGTATCAATGAACTCCTTAATTTTAGCAGGAACTTTAATGCATGGTTTTCCCTTGGTTTGACATGTCCAGATGAAGGTTTTTATGGGGTTGTTTCTGTTTTAATGAATTAGAGAACCTTTAAGAAGTTATATTTATCTAATGTTTAATTGTAAGAAACAGGTTTACTTAGTCCTTCAACAAATGCTACAATAAACTGTCTTTTTTTTCTCTCTTTTAATGGTGTCCCAAGGAACGCATTAGTCTTTGAAGCTGAAATACTTTGACATCAGACTGAGTGATGAGTTGCTATGGTTTCAAGGGCAGTGTTAGTGCTAGAAAAAGATTGCATCCTTGAAATGCACACACGTGTAGTCCTTGGCTCCTATATATTTCATGACCAGAACTTAAGAAGTAGCCTTCCACATCAGTGGCTTCATGGCAGGGCATAAAGAGAATTTGAAGGAGGATGTACAGCTGGATTCCAATTTGTTAATAGCCCTTTCATTCAATTGGAGTAGAACTTTGTGTATGTGGCAGTTTTCAGCACTTGGATGGAAAGACAGAGCTTATGCTTATGCAGGGGCAATTTCTGAGGCAGGTAGAAATCAGAGCAGCAGGGAGAGGTTTCTTATTTTGAAGTGGAATGGACAATGCAAGTAATTGTTTAACTTCTCAAAATAGATTTTTCAACCAGCAAAAAATGGCCCATTTCTATCAGGTGCCCATAACACCTGATAGAAGAAGCTTGCTGGTTCTTCAGAGAAGAACTTTCTTAGTATATAAAATAATGTTTAGTAACCAAAAATAGTATATTAGCCACTTTGCTTTACATAGATGCTTAAGGGTCTTTAAAAATAGTGCCCTAATCAGTTTTCCTTGGAGTTTTTTAGCCTACGAATAAGAAATATATAACTGCTGGATGTTTAAAACAATACGTTATACCTCAGTGCATTGTAGAAATGTGAATTCCTCTGGGTTTTATTTGATGCATGTATTTCTAGAAAATCTATAGTAGCTTCACTGTGGATATTGAAATGTCTCTGAAAGAAAGAATAATTTCCTGAAGTCTTAATGAGTGCCTCATTGATTTGTAGTGAACAAACCCTCTTCTCTGCAGACAAACTGTTCTGGTAAAACAGGTACAGTTATCATGATTGACTTTGTTCTGTCTGTCTTCTGATATTTCACTTCCTTCCTTAGTGTAGCCAAGGATGGGTTTAGAATAACTACTGGCATCTAGAGCTGTGCTTGATTTCTCCCTATGCCATACATAGATTTCCCTCTTGCCCCAAATAAAATCACTCATTAAGCACTTTACAAGCTTCACCTGCATATCAGGTGCTTCTGTAGAAGCTGACAAGTTATTAGGACTTGGTAGGTTCAGTGAAATGATGTAGGAGTCCCACAGTACTTCTGTCTTCCTCGAATTGCTTGATTTTGGGGGCTTGTGTGTCTTGATCCTTCTTCTTTCACCTCTGTGTTTCAGTCTAATTGGTAACATTGGATTTTCATAAAAAACTATCTGTAATTTTGGAAGTAATTATTTGGTCCTTGATGAATTCACTGATGTGTGTAGAGCCCAGCAGGATGAAGGGAAGTCACTTGCAAATGAGCAGTGTTCATCTGGAAATTCAGTATTTGCAACAAAGCATTCAATGGAGGAAATGGTGCCAGAGGAGTTCCCAAGACTTTGAATTCTAAATCAGGGATTTCCACTTGGAACAGCTGTATGTACACTAAGGATTTTCTCTTCATTTGTCATCTATCTAACAAGCTCATGGCACATATGCATATTTGCCTGTGAATTGCAAGGGAATGTTTTGGAATTCTGTAGGGAATCCAGTTAATCAATTTGATTCATTGCAGTACTTACTAGCCATGATGGCTGTGCCTCAGAAGGTTTGCCATTTTCTCTGGGTAAAGTTCACCTATATTCTAAGCCAAAATTGTTGAAATTAGTGTTTTTTATTAACCAAAGAAACTGTCAGATCTCTCTGTGGTTTCAGATGGAGTGAGACCACCTTTATTTTATGGGTTTTAAACCATTTCAGTTGAAATGCATAGTGCAGGCATCTGCAAACCTTGGGGGGGGTGGGGATGGAAGCTGAATTAAGGTCTGGGTCCTGCCCAAATCTTGTGAGGCCATTTAAGTAATCTTTCCTTTATTTTGTCTCTTTACCAGCTGCTACTTAACAGCTTGGAAAGATCTTTTGAAACTCTATTACTTTCTGTGTTAGAGATTTGCCTGCTTCCACCCTTCCCCCTTTTGGGATTTGGTGAGGCTTTTTTCTTGTATGCTGTGCCAACAGCAGATTTTGCCTGAGTATTCTTTCTCTCATTAGCATCAGTTGAAGTGAGACGTCAGAAATCCAGGACCATTTGCAATGACAGGACAGTGCCAATGCTCTTCCTTTTATAACCCATAGGAATAAGACTGTGCAAAGCATCATTACATTATTCACATTATGATAGGCTGCATAAATTATAAATCACAAGTTAGGGGGGAAAATGTTCATTATGTCCTTTGTCAAATATTCCAATTTCAAATTTTGAGAGGAAATACATGAATTTAAAAAAAAATCAAAATAATATCACCAGTGGTTCTGGGACATATCTGGGTTTTTTTTTTGTTAATAGCTTACTCTCAGTACTGTGTTCGCCTACTTAGGGTGGTGATGAGCAGATGTGCACTGAAAACTACCCTCATGTGGGTTTTATTTGCTTATAATGGTGAAACATTGGAGGTGCAGAGCTGAAATCAGACCCTTAATATAGCCTTCATTTGGTAACAGATTAGGTGAAATCTTGCAGCATATCATGCATGCACTGAGGTTCTACTAAATTGAGCCAAATACCCAGCACACACTTTGCAGTATCAGGACCTGTATGCATGTCATATAAAAGGCATTATTTTTTCTTAAACTGAGCAACTCCTCATTTCTGCAATGTGTGTTTTGAAGTCTAATTGTCTATGGAGAAATAATTCAGCACCTGAGTGTGGTTTAGTTCTAAAGCTCTTTGTATTTTGGGGCTTATTTCACTGTATTTTTTTTTACGTGGAGATCTCTGAAGAGAGGAAATGCAAGCAGAGAGACAGTAATTATTGGAAACATTGGTCTTTGTTTCTATTAGGTGAAATATTTTGGGTTAATGAATGAGGCAAAATCCAGTTGAATTCAGCAGGGGGAAAACCATGTTGTGGTTAAACTTAGAGGGTTGGATTCTGCAGACTTTGGCCCAAGAAAGAAGAATAAACCATTTTCCTCATAGGGACACAGCCAGAGCAGCCTCTCTAAGCAAAAAGTCATTCAGGTTTTCTGCTCCTTTACGTTTGAATATATTGCACATGTCGGGATGCAACAATAGCTGATGCTTATGGCAGTAGACTGTGCTCTCCCATATTGTAAGAACATGCTGATCAGGCATATGATAAATGCATTTCCTGGGTTAACATCTTGAGTCTTGCCACCTTTTCAAGCTATAGGAATAGTCAGATGTTTCCTTAGAGAGGAAAATATTAAGAAAATTAGAGCTATCAAACTTCAGGTGTGCCCTCAGTTCAAGTGTTAGTCATGTCTCTTCTGTAAAGAAGTGTTCTCCTTTAGGGTAAGCTTTTTGGAGGTGGAAAGATATTAAAGGAGCAACTAAAGTTGAGTGTTTGTTAGAACTTCAGTTTAGTGGAAGTCGATGGAATTCATGGACTTAGAGACAGTAAAAATCAAAACAAACAAAAAAAAAAACACAGGAAAGACAAATGTATGGTTTTGTGAATTTTCCTTGTTGCCTGGATTAGGGATGTGTAGAGTATGAGAGTCTTCCTACTGACTGAGGGTACAAGAGGCTTTATTTGCTTTGTGGGTCATGAGAAGGAAGTCTGGGTTTTGAAATGAGAGATAAGCAGGGCAGATAGGCTGAGCTGTATTCTGTGACTTAATATGTATGTGTTTCCTTATTCTCAGGATGAAATAAGCTTTAAAACACAGTAGGAAGCAGGTTAATTGACAAGTTAATAAAAAGAAAAGGATGAGCAGTTTTTGGGAAGGGGCAACCCCATACAAATAACCCTTTCTACCAAATTTGTTAAGAATCAAAGGAGTTTGATGTTGCTTCTTTTCGGGATTAATGAAGCACACCACATTTGCAAAGTCGCATTTTAGGGTGGCTGCAAGGCAAATTCTGCATGATTAAGGGAAAAGTGTTTCATCCCTTCCCGCATATAAATGATCCAGATTTGCACTGTTATAGATCCCTTTCTTTGTACCCCAGCTTTCTGGGACACAGGTTTCCGATGTATCTGGAGCCAAGAGTCAGTGAATGTGGTAGGAATTGGAATGTACTACTTAATATCCTGGACCAATTAGTTTGTGCTTGCGCAGAATCAGCCAAGGTAATTTTTAGGAGGTGTGCGGTTTTTTTAGAGTGTTAACAAATCTCTGCAAGATAGAGAAAAATAAAGGACATCTAACAGTCACTTCATGTAGTCCTTCTTAGATTGAAGTAAAGTTCACTATTAAAGACTAAAATAAAGCCAAAACATAACTAAAGGCAGTGTTACTGTAACTCTAAATGTCATACATCCCTTAAAGAAAGTATCTCTCAGATTATTATGGAACTCCTGGATTTCAAGGAATCTGTTATGAGGGCAGAGGAGGGATGGCCCTTCAGGGAGAAATCTAAAGATGCTTCATGCAGCAGTAAGAAATTGTTAGAGAAACTAATTGCTATGAAGGACTTCTTAAAAACAAATAAAATACAGAGAAGTCATCAGCTTGAAGTAAGGAGGAAAAAGGAAAAGATGATTTGAATGTTATTTAAAGCATTAGGGGAACAATAGAGAGCACTTGGAATGGTTGTGTCTGAAATGGATGGCCAGTTTCAAAGATTTTTAGCAGTACTCCTTTGGGGTTATCTCTAAGTGCTTCAGAGGTTTGCTGCCTACAAATGCAACCCTTCCAAAGTCACTCCACAAGCACACTTCAAACAAAATGTGTTGTGTTCTTTGTCATTTATTTGGATCTTAATCTTTTTGTGCTATCTAATGTCAGATTTCTTTATCATGTGTGCCAGAGCATTACATTTTTTGTTGTCATTTGGGTTTTTTATTTGATGGGGCTTTTTTCCCCTGTAATATAGCTGGAATGCCTTCATCTGATCTGCGAAAAAGAACAGGGCTGGATTACATTTTGTCTGGCCCCTGTTTTGCCTGCTGTCCAGCTTGAGCATCCCAGCCGGCCTTTGCCATTTCAGGTACCACGGTTTTTTAAGGTACATGGACTATATAATAATTGTCAAACCATCAGGAGATGCAATCGCTGTGGAAGGTGCTGTCTCTGAGATATATTCTGGTCTAAATACAAGTTAAAGTTTGCAAAATACTATGTGTTAAAAGATAGAATGTTAGAATGGGGGCGCCTTTGTCCCTTGCAGTCCTGTTAAGGTACTGGTTCTTACTTGCATGATCATAGTTATTTTTCAATACTGCTTTTGGTCTTATTCTGTTCCTTTAAAATCCAGAAAAATCATGGACTTACCCATTTTCAAGAATGCACAAGCATGTGACAGAATAGCTTTTACAGACTTGTGCTGACTTACGCTTCGGCTGCTAGCTGGGGTCATGTCTGTGGTGCAGCTGTCTGCTGCCTGGTTATGGAAGAACTTTAGCAGGCTTTTGCTGCCTGGGGACCAGCAATAGCAGAATGCATTGGTTTACCAGATTTTCTGAAAATACACAGTTGTTCTCCCATTACGTGCAAAAGAAGGAGCATTCTTCCCAGTCTGCTTCCACCTTTGACCATTTCTGCAGTAAGGACATCCCTAAGCCTTGACCAGTCTATAGAACCTCTCTTTACCCCTAGGCTCAGATCTGTGGGACTTCCTTCTGCTCCTCCAGGGTACGAGGGTGCATGCAAGAAATCTCTTCCTTCTCACTTCTGCTATGTCAAGTGTAGTACAGTAATTTTAAGAGCAAGAGGGAAAGAGGTGTCAATCTTTCTGTAGTTTAAGGATGGTGCTATGTCAGATTCCAGAAGCTGGACCTATCCAGTGCTAGGGGTGTTGCTAGAACTATCAAGGCACAGTGTTGGTTTTCTTCTGGTTTTGAGATACTTAAAATTTTTGGTCAATTTGTGTAAACTTGCATCATGCTGTGAGAAAGGGTTATTTGTACCCCTCACCTGAGGATCATCCTTACCTCCATCTCCTCCTTTTTCAGCTGCACAGATCTGAGCTGCTGAAATGGGATCACAGATGCAGTTAGAGCTATAAATGTAGCTGCCTGCTTGGTCTGTAATACACACCCCATTCTATCCCTGTTACCTTTAGCAGTACTGTCAGGCACTTTTCTCTGCCTACACCTCTTTCTTCATTATTTTTTTTCCCTTCTAATGCTAACTAGATTGCACAAGAATTACATCTATGTGTGTTATGATCACATGGAAAGAAATATGATTGTGTGGTAAGGCAGAATGAAAACAGCACTTATAGAGGAGATGCTAGTGCGTGTTGCACATTACTGATGGTTGTGAAGATAAAGCATAAATAGTACTGAGTAAAATAGAGAAAGAGATATAGGAGTCAGAGCTGTGTAATGGCCTTGGTGTCACAGAAGAGTGGAATATGTAGTGCACAGCCTGAGGCAGGACTTCTTTGTTGAGGACTTCATTGAGGCTTCTGTCAGGTGCAAACCGGAAGATCTCTGCTATTTGCAAGGGATTGCTGTGGCTTGCTTCAGTATCACAGTTAGTCAGGGTTCAGGAATATGCTCCATCCTGTGTGGAAGAGGTCTGAAGACCTTGCCAAGTTGTTACAGGAATTGACACCAAGCTTTTTTTCAGTGTCTGTAAGCTGGTACTGGGCAGATGGTTTAGCCTGAGACTCAAAAGCTTTGGGACAATAGTGGGCTTCACCAAAAATAGTTTGCCAGGAGTTGCGGATATTTGGATTGTACAGATCTGTTTTTTTGTTGTACTAGATTTCATGCCGATGTAGAAATAAAATGTTTTTGTTTAGCAAGAAAGCTTGCTTGCACACTGCCACACCTTTCATATGTTCCTATCTCATCCTTTCAGCATAAGCCAGTCTATTTTATCTTGAAATTTAATCTATCAGATATGAGAAAAAGCAGAAGGGCAATATTTGTACAACTGTTCACTAAAAGCATTTCTGATTCCTGCTTCCCCACTGCCTGATGTGCATCAGCTCGATCAGCATGTTTGCAAATTCATGGCTCTCAGCATGTCCTTCCTTTATCCCAGGTCTGAACCACTATCACTCCCTGTTTCTTCTAACTTGGTGCAGCTTGTTGTCTTGAGTAAACATCCGAATCATCATCACTGGTTTGTGATGATGCTTAAACTAATAAACATCGTAAGCAAGTGCAGCCCAAGAGCATCTGGAGTTGAAATGTACTGCAGTTGAAGGAACATGATCACATTCACGTTTAAAGTTTAAGCTGGTCACCAAATGGTGGAGACAGATGGAAGTTCAGGGTCTCGTGGCCTCATTTCCCTGGTGCTCAAATATAAAACATGGTGTGCCTGGCATCAGGCCTCAGAAGCACAGGGTGGATTTCTCTCACTTATCAGGTACTGCATATGGCTCAAGGCACTTCTCAGAGCTTGTGGGACAGTGGGTTGATGCAGTCTGGCAAATCCTGGTTGTACTTTCTGTTCCTGTTGACTGCCCTGTTCCTATGGTCTGTGGGTGTTTGTGAACCCTACCCTATGATAGCAGAAAACCTCCTTCCTGCCAGGGGGAGGGATTTGGGGAGTTCTAGATCATTAATTTTCACAAAACATTGCAATGTGAAGTCACAAGGGATGGATTCATCAACGTTTTGCACATAACCTGGGTAATGACTCTCAAATTTGTTCCTACAGGGCTTGGGATAGAAGGTCGGAAGAACTTTTTCAGCAAGTGTTCCTGAGTTTGATATGCGGGGTTGACTAGAAAAGAGATCAGGATTTTGTATTTGAAATGGATGACAGGGAAAAAAAGAGTGAGCACGGCCTCACAAACCTCTGTGCTGCAAAGAGAAATAAGGCGTGTGGCGATTGACAGGTTTGCGTAGCCAGATAAAATCTTCCACTTTTCCAAAAGCAGAACTTTCTCTTTATGCAATGTTAGTTTCAAAGGTTCCAGCTCCTGCTGTGACTAATGGCAGGTATGTTTCCAGCTACTTCCTTTTCATGCCTGAAAATGGGATCATTCTCAGGTCTTCTCATTGTCATCTGGTAGCTATTCCCTTTCACTAATTTCCCCAAAGGAGTTGTGGCCCACTCTGAGGACTAGAGGATTCATTAGAGTGGAGCATAAGAATGTACTTGGTGTTCGAACAGGAAGAAAATATCCCAAAGGCTGCCAGAGATAAAGATCACCCACTGGAAGGATAAAAATGAACAATGCTTCTTGCAGAGGACCTAAAAATACATTACTTGGTTCTCTCACACAGAGTTCAGTTATTAAATTAACAACTAGATCATACAGTGCCAGGGTTTTTTCTGTCTCAAGAAAACATGGAGTCTTGCAAGTTTAAACAAAATGCATATCAGGGAAAACATGCTTTCAAGTCTAAACTGTACTTGGTATTCAGGGCTTTATGTGCATGATGATGTGAGGCTGGAACTTGCAAGATCCCTCTTCAATACTTAACTCTTCAATGGGCTTCTTGAATAGCTTTGGATTAGTTACCTAATCTCTTCATGCCCGTTCTCCGTCAGCAGGTTTTTGGAAGTGAAATGGAAATAACCGTGCTTTTCTGCTTGAGAAAGTGGGTTATAGGTGGGTTGATTACTGTGTTGTTTCGAGTTCTCTGTGTCAATAAGACATATAAAACAAGTACACTGCAGCGTTTGTGACATTTGTCAAGCCAGTTGCTGTTGCCTTCAACAGATGATTTATTAGGTGAACCTCTGCTGAAGTCCCTTGCTGAGTGGTAGTTCTATATTAATAATTAATTTTTCCTTTCTCTATTGTAATATGAATATGTGTGCAAGGTATATGTACACATACATGGAAATGAGATCTGAATGGATCCTACGTACTGTAGTCCAGCTGTTAAGACACGGTAAAGAGGCAAAGCTCTGCAGGTTTTAGTTTTTTATAAAGCCGCACAGTTTTCTGTTTGAGTCCTTTTCAAATCATAGAGCTGGAGGAGAGAGAAGAGGCAGGTTTTACAATTGAAGTCAGTGCAACTAATTGTTCCTACTGGGTAAGGATGCACCCCTTTTTACTGACGCTCGGATGATAGCTTTTTGTTTCTAGCTACAAGCAAATCTAATTTGCAAATAAAAAATTTAATTATAACAGAAGTTGCCTGCAAGGGAATTAGGGGAGGCACATTTAAAAGAACTCGGCAGAACATACAATTGCTGCTTAAAGAATGGATTTGCAATCCCGATTGACAATTAAAATAACAATTGCTTTTAAGTGGCAGCTATTATTTTTAAAAGGTTAGGTATTCCAACAATAGAATTGTAAGGGAATAAGGCAGCTTGTGATCAAAACATGTGGTAGGTAATTGGCAAAGCTCACTTAATATTTTTTGTTTGCTATCCAAGAGCTATTCACGATGCCACTGTAACAGTATGTTGTTGGTACAACAGAGCTGACAGTTTTCTGAGATGAAGAGAATGGAATTAATCACACAAACTTCATCATCCAGTCTGGCATAACTGAAAGTGAGTTCTGCTATACTTGAACTATTTTAAATACTTCATGTTTTATTAATACAGTTTTTTTTTCTCTGTTAACCTCTTCCGTGCTTTCTGTCCACAATCCGTTTCTGACTTCTTGTCCTTCAGAGGGTTGCCCCTGATATATAGGCAGCTTGAGGATGCAGTAGCTGTAGTGTACAGTAGAGTGCTGCAGCAGCCTTGATACTGTACCATGTGTATACGCCAGGTACCATATATCTGTTATATAGAGGATGTCATGTGAAGGGTGGAAATGGATTTGTGCTCATGCAGGGAGCTCTAGGCTGGTGTGGTGATCCTAGTGCTGCCCCTTCTGGGGAAATCCCCCTCCATGGTATACAGTGTAAAAAGTGGCTGGCTTTTTGGTAGCAGTAGCTAGAACGGTTGTACTTCCACCCCCCTGCCTCCTTTGTCCACAGAATGTTTAAGAGAAATAGGAAACTTTAACTGCCTTGTGCTGTGGTGCAGAGGAGCAAGGTCACTGATGCACTGGGAGACATTTGTCATCCGAAAAGTAATGTAGGTTTTCAAAACTCCTCAAATTGAAGATAAATATGATGACACAAATATAAGCTTGTGATGGGGAGCTTGTTCCACCTTGTTCCAAAGAGGCACAATAATTTTCAGTTCATTTTTCTCCAAGCCTGCCTGGCAGCCAAGTGTTCAGATACAGTCTGCTTTGCCATTTTGCAGAAGGTGCCTAGCAGAACTCAAGAGCCCTGTGTCCCATGAGAAGGGAGAAAAGGAAGTTATTAGGGGCCACATTTTTCTTGGATCTTAATTTAAGCATTTATCATGGTTTTGCAGTGTTCCATTACATCATTAGAGGCCATGTTTTATGTCCATTGTTGGCATGACGTTTCCTCGGGTAAAGAAGGGTGTTCTCTTTTTCTTTAGTGAGAGATCACTTGACCTGTCTATTCTGCAATTGGGCAATATTTTGCTATGTTGGCCTCTTTCAGAGAGAAAGCAAAGGGTTTACAGAAGGATAGCATTGCTGGCTTCCAAGGAAACTGCCCTAGCTCAAATCTTTTACATATTTAATGTCAGGCTAAGGATGTCTTTGTGCAGATGACACACAATGCTGGTCTTGTGTTAGGTAGTAAATCACACTTTCCTCAAAGGATCACTTTGATTCCTTTCACTGTCTTTTCCATTGAAGTTGCAAGTTGCATCCCCTCTGATGTAAACGTGGTGTGTTGGATATTTGCCCTGAACCTATTATAAATTTGTATTTCCCTCTGAAGCTTCGATTTGCAATGTGAGACTGAAGGCTTTATGCAGCAGGTTTCCAGTCAAAGAAGTGGAGGCGCCATGAAACCATGTAGTCTTAGCTTGTGGCATTTGATGTACTCCTGTTGATACCAAGGAGCCTTTCACAAATGCGGATTTCTCTGATCTTTTAGGTTTTGACATTACTTCTGTGTCTCAGGAATATAAATTACATGCAGAAACAGGAGGAAACGGGTGTTTGAAATACTCTGTCAAGAAAGTCAAATGTGTAAAACACTCTGAAATTGTTCAGCTGCTGCACTTCTTTAAAACAGATGCATATGTGTCTTTACATACAAGATGTAGTCTGCGATGAATAGATGATTTGGTCTGATTACCCTGTGCAAAAGTTTATCATTGCCTTGATAAAGTTTTCAAGTTTATTCAAGTCCACCTTTAACAGGTTAGGAAAAGAGCTTATTCTAGAAAGGATGCAGATTTTACAGTAAGTTTTAGTTTGGCAAAAAATCCTATCTTCAGATAGCATGGTACTCTAAAGAAGAGAACGTGGAGTTGTGATACATTGCTTTAGGCCAGGAATTTGTGTCACATTCATGTAGCCTGATACCGAATATTTTGTAAAGACTGAGGGAAAAATACTGGTGGTTGATACTGTCCTAGAACAGGCAGTAGCACCTTTTAATATATTCCAGTTTTACAAGGGCTGTGTTCTAAGCTAACATCATAGAATCATAGAATAGTTAGGGTTGGAAAAGACCTTAAGATCATCCAGTTCCAACCCCCCTGCCAGGGGAAGGGACACCTCCCACTAAACCATGTCACCCAAGGCTGTGTCCAACCCGGCCTTGAACACCGTCAAGTGATGGAGCATTCACAACTTCCCTGGGCAACCCATTCCAGTGCCTCACCGCCCTTACAGCAAAGAATTTCTTCCTCAGATCCAATCTAAACTTCCCCTCTTTAAGTCTGAACCCGTTACCCCTTGTCCTCTCACTAC
>JASSUY010028869.1:91089-103319 GCA_032466535.1 Forpus xanthops
TTGATTCTCCTCCCCATCCCCTCAGACTGAGGAAGAAAGAGAGGGGAGTGAGTGAGAGAGCGGCTGCATGGGTTTGAGAGCCTCAAACCACGACACCAGAGGACATTGGGGGTGTCTTACTTCTATCAGGAAATTAGAATAATTTTGCTCTCACACTGTAAAGTAAAAACTGTATTTTAACACGAGTGCTTGTGCTGAGACAGTGTACAGTGGTGGTGATATTACTATAAAGTTAGAGAGCCTAATGTATACATTCCCTTAGAGTGTACCTTTCTTCATGTGGAGGTCACATGGAAATGTCAGAGATGGACGCATTTGCATCTGCTCTGGGTTCAGTCACATTTCTGGCTCTATGGTAAATATTGCAAGAAGGAACCAGGGTAATCTTGGGACTTTGCTTAAAATACTGCTGTGGGTTTCCCATACAGATGAGAGCGAGTTGTTGAAGGGGATTTTTATGTCTCACACTGGGACTAACGTCAGCCTCACCCACAGCCTGGGACTGGAAAAGTTCTGAAGCTGTGCTGTCCAGTAGCCCCTTTTCCCCAATAGGTTTGGCTCCCTGGCTGGGGTGCACTGGACATTTTTGCCAGCAGAAAAGGAGCTTTTAAAAATCACTGTGTGAAAATAGAGGCATCCTTAGTAAAAAACAAAGAAACAGAGCTAATCCCCCTGCGTGTCCTATGTGTGTGTTGGGTTTTGGTTTGGTTTGAGGTGTCCTCACTCAATGTTTTTTCTTTCTGTGATCTGTACATTTCCCTCTTAATTATCAATTCTAGCCTTATTTTACTTATAGATACATACTTCTGTGTGCTGATGAGTATGTGTACTTAACTGTGTTGACCTGTACTAATCTCTGTTGATGTGCCTTGTATTCCTTTGCTTTCTTTGCCGTTTAGACTACAGACATAGAGCTACCTGGCCAAAAGTGTTGCCACAGGTCAGTGGGAAAATGTACATGAAATCTCCAGGTTATTTTTTGCTTGTGTGCCCATTAAAAACATTGGAAGAGTTACCTGCTTGCTCTAAAGTGTTCTTGAATCAAGAAGTTAAGAAACAGGCTCAGGAGAGTAGATTTTCTGGATCTTACTATACATTCTAAAGTTAAACCTTCATAGCATTAACCCTGCTGGAAAGAGAAGCATTTGCTTTAGAAATGCTGGGTTTGTCTTGACAGTCAATGTGATGTGAAGAAGACAGGCAACACCAACCCCAGCCAGACATCCTCTCTCTCACTGGTGCAGCATGGAGGAGGTGAGGACAGCACTGAGGGCAAGCTTTCTTCTTTTCATTCTTGCTGTGGAGAGGTCAGGTTTAGGTACACCATCTGCTCCTGCTTTTTGCATTAAAAATTTGTGTAGCACGTAGCAAAACCAAGCTCTGAGAGTGAAAAATTTGCCTGGGTGGTGCCAGGAATTGTTCTCACTTGGGATGCAGAACTGCTCACACAAGCAACTTCATAAATTCAGTGTTGGTACCTGTGCTGAATTCGGTGGTTCTTGTTTTGCGTTCTCTGAGGTGTAAGTTCAGCTAAATCTGATTCCAATAGGAAGGACACCAACTAACTGTCATGACAATCACCTCTCCATGGATCCTTCCAGATTCTACTTCTGCCACAAGTTTTCAGCAGTTGAGTGCATGAGGACTTTTTAACTCCTGCAGCTCAGAGCTGAAAAGCAGATTTTACATTGTGGCATATGACAAATAGAACCTGAAGTTAAACTGTTCTAAATGACTCTGTGAAAGCAAATGTGAGGTAAACATTGTACACATTGTCTCCTTTACTTAAAGAAGGGATCTTGAACATCTCTTACTTTGCTGCCTGTCTTCCCAGGTACTCTGACAAGGCCTTTCCACCTCTGGGCCTTCAGAGCAACTTGGAATTTTGGTTTTTGGGGAGTCTTCATGCAGTTTTCTGAGCTGAAAAATACTGTGTGTGTGTGTTGTATTGCAGACTTATAACTGCAGATTGTTCTGGAAAACTGACTCATCTGTGCTGACATCAGCTGCTGTGTCCTCCTTGGTAGGTGATGAGGACAAGGGGAAAATACAGTGCTTTTGGCAGACTCTTTTTGCTTTGGTATGCTACTCTCTTTCGTTCCTCATCCAGGATGTTGGGCCACTCATCCTATGTGTCGGACCTATGCTGTGTTGGTGAGATAGTGGGGTATGCTCACAGCAGTGAAGCTCCTCTGCCAGTCTTCAGTGGGAAACTCCATGACTGTGGTTAGCCCTTGTAGACAAACGCAAATTACATTTATTAAGATAGAGGTTGATGTAAAAGGTCAGTATGTGATTGCTGACACTAGAAAAGCTGTTCTAGCTTGCACTTTGCAAACTTCAGCTGGTAATTATATGCATAGTCTCTGAAAGATCTTAGATTTTACTAAATGTGTTCTTATGCTTGGATTTTGTTGGTTATTTGCTTCCCGTTCCACTTCTTGAGAAAAATACAGCATTAGACCAAGTATCTATGAACTTATTGAGGTTATTAAAGTGATAGTAATGAGTTAGATCAGTATTTCAGATGTGGAAAAGATTTAAGGCTTGACCTGTCTTGGAGCAGAATCAAAAGAAGAGATGAGATGGGGGTGTAAAAGTAGGCAGGAAGGAAAGTTTATGGGCACTAGAAAGGTAGCATGTTCAAGAATTGCCACGGAGAAAAATGGGTGTTACTGGAGGAAGAAAGTAAGTTTGACATGTCCTTAAATAAGTTTGACATGTCCTTTGTCCTGGGTGGAAAAGGAGGGTGACCTTATTGATGTGTCAAATATAAAGGAAAGGAAAGATTGTTATGCTTGCCAGAAATGAAGAAATTAAAATCCTGGAAAAAAACAACAATGGGCATGGTCAGAGAAGAGTCAAATGCAGTTGAAAGAGACAACCCTGCAGGATTCAGTGAAACCAGAGAAGCAATTGTTTTGCAGGGAAGCTAGCCAGACAGGAGGAGTGTTTGTATTGGAAGAGGTCAGCTTTGGGTTTTTTTTGTCATTCTGTCGGTATTACAGTAGCAGAAAGGCATGGTGTGAAAGAGAGGGTGAGCCAGATCGGAGACTGGATCATCTCTGGCCTTCCTGGTCTGCATTGTGGCTACTCAGTGATACCAGTAGAAGTTAAGGGAAGATAGGGAAAGTCGGAGATCAGAAGAGACTTTTTGTTTACTACATCTACTCATTTGACCTGTCACCATGAAAAAATTATCATGTGTGATAGGAAGGTGCAAACAAACCCAAAGACCCTTTGTTGTGAAACTGCAGGTTACCTGTGGTGGTGGAGAGGTTGTTGTGCTGTGTTGGACACACAGCATGAAGGAAGTGAGGGTTGCTGTGAGTGGTAAAACCTCTCCAGCTGCTCCAGCAGGCCTGGCTCCTCCAGGCTGCCTGCACACCTACACCATTTCTGAAGCTGTAAGGTTGTCATTGTTGGCCTGAAGACTTTGGTTTCTGTTTGTAGGTGTTGAGAGTTGCTACATACCTCTCCAAATTTCTGTCTATGACGTGTAGGTGTCAGTGTGAATTCCAACATCTTGGAGCTTGGCATAGCAGAGACTTGGTATGGATATTGTTTCTAAATGCCAGAACAGTCTCTCTTGACCTGACCATTCCACAGAGCAGGTGTGATGGAAATGTGGCTGGTGGTGCCAGTGACTGACTGGCTGATGACTGTGATCTTTGTGCTCTCTGGGGTTGCTCTCAGGCACTTGCTGGCACTCACATCCCTCAATGGGCTATTCTTACAGAAGCCACTAGGTAACCTTGTTAAAGTGGTTTCTTTTCCCTAGCAGGTAGTCTACAAACATGCAACAGCGCGGAGGGATTCCCTTTATTTGCCATTGGTAATACTTTACTTGACTGCACTGCAGCTGGCCTAAACTCAGAGCTACGGAAGAAGTAGGCCTTGGAGGGACACGGGAGTAAAGCAGCCCTCAAAAAGCAGCGAGCAGTGTCAGTAAGGTTTGTGAGACACCAAGTCCTCATAAAACTTGTTGCCTTGCTTTTTAACAGAGTTTAGAGCATTCACATTTCTGCTTAGAAATTCAGTGTATTGTGAGCTCTCCTTCACTGCCAAACTACCGGTACTGTTGACTTCTTGATTTACTTTCTAAAGGCGAGATCCTCTAGTGATAAATTAGTGTAGCTCTGCTTGATTGCAGCACTGATTTACAGCCCATCATGATTTTTTGGGGCTGGCTGTATTTACCTTTAAGGTGTAAGCAGAGTCCTAGTTTAAATCTTAGCTTTGGTGTGAGACTAGAGGTTTAGTATCTGATATGAATATACTTTTTATGAGCATTTTCTATTGCTCAAACAGAAGCCTCAATGCCAAGGACAGTCAGCACTTTGGGGGTAAAAATCTAGGATTTGGACTATTCTTTTTCTCTTTCTCTACTTTTATTGCTGTATTCTCTTCCCCCCCGCCCACCTCCTGAAAACCCACATCACTATTTAGTTGTCATTTACTGCTCCCAGGGTTTGTTAGTTTCTCAGCTTAGAAACAGCTGCCATGTGATGTGAATGATATTTTGAAGTCCTGTGTTTTAGTTCTTGTGATAGCAATGTGCAGAGAATTGGCAAGCTCTCAGAAGCAAAATGGCATGCTTTATTTTGTCACTAGAAGTATGTTCAGTCTGTTATTTGATTCTCTGTAGCATTTTGATTAAGAGCTCCAGTGAAGTTATGTGAAAAGTGAAAATCCTCTTCCTTATTTCTCTCCAAGAAAATGAGACACACAGCGTTGTCAAAATATTTGCCTAATCTTGCAGATTTGGATACTTGTAGTTCTGCTGATAGACCAAAACAATGGCCATTAAATGAGAAGCAGATGCAGTAAGTATGCAGGCAAGCTTACTAGGAAAGACTGAAGGGGAAAGGACAAGGCTGCCAGGAGTGCTCAGTAAGCACCAGAGAATAAAGAAAATCTTTCTTTGCTGTTGTGCCCCATAAATAATTGTTTAATAAGTGAGGCATTGTACTTGTCTGCACTGGCGTTTTCGTATGTTCTGGTGCAATTTTAACTTCAAATATGGGTGCTCATTTTGGCTTGAATTTTTTTCTTGCCAGGAAAGGGAAATGCCAAAGGAATGCTTTATCTTGGCTTTTTATGGGGTCGGTTTGGGGTTGTTTGTTCGTTTTCCTTTTTTCTGTTGTTTCTGTGTTTTCCTCTGGTTTCACGAACTGGAGCTCTTGCTTTAGGACTGAAGGTCACAATGCAGGAAGAATGCAGTTTTGCTAAGTTATGTTCACAGTTCTGTGTGACTGGGAAGACAGAAACTGCTCACAAGAAAGCCCTGAGTCTGATCTTGGGAGCTGATTAATTTTGTATCAAGATGTGGATTATGTTTCCTGAACCAGGTAACCAGTGAAGGTCTGATTTGTGGCGGCAGGACTGTGTGGACTCCTCAGGACACTGGTCCAAAATCTGCTGTAAATTATTGCTAGAATTACAGCTTTCCAGCTTTACTGGTGCTCCAGTTATTTACTCAAACCACAAGTATTAAAGATCTCCCTTTAAAAAAGAACTGTTTTATTCAGGATATTCCTTTAGTGATGTGTGTGTATTCAAGCTCACCTATGTGATTGCTATCTGTTCATGTTTTCTTATGTGTCCTTAAGATACTTGTCAGTTATAGGTGTGATAATTTTGGATCCTTGAGTTAAAAAGCAAAGCCAGGCATTGGCAGCAAGGCTACGTAACGTTCTGCAATTCAAATTCTGTGTCTCCCTGCTGCCCCACTCTCCAAACCCTTGCACCTCCTCTTGGGCTATGCACAAACACATGCATGCACACATGGGTGCACACACCAGTTTTCATTGGGAACATAAAGGAAATGCTAGTTTGGGCACACATGGAAAAGTGCACAATAAGGGTATGGATATCAGCGTCAAAACAGTGTGTTGCTTAGAAAAACAAAATTAATACACTGCCTCTAACCTGAAGATAGAGTAGTAATGCAGTATAGGTTTAAAGTGAGAGAGTAGATTTAGATGCTCAGAAGCTCTTCCCTGTGAGGGTGCTGAGGCCCTGGCACAGGCTGCCCAGAGAAGCTGTGGCTCCCCCATCCCTGGCAGTGTTCAAGACCAGGTTGGACAAGGCTTGGAGCAATCTGCTCTAGAGGGAGGTGTCCCTGCCTGGGTTGGAACTGGATGAGCTTTAAGGTCCCTTCCAACCCAAACCAGCCTGGGATTCTATGCACATATAGTGTTACAGAAGTTTCTCATTTCTAGAGGAAAGACTCTGTGGTGTGATGCCTGCAGATCAGCCCTGACTGACTTGGTCTGCAGAAACCTGTTCTGAGTCAGATGTTTCCCTGTTGTATGTCAGTCCATCAGTGGGCAGTACCTCAGGTAAGACAGCTGAGGTCTTTCTGTAAAGACCATGCACATCAGGCAGGAGGGTGTTACATTTTTTTAATGTATGCCAGGTGTGCTCAGCACTTAGATATGAATGGACTAAGTACAGAGCTTTGTTTGTGGGCTTATACCACACTGACTATGGCTTGAATTCATTTATATATAATTAGTTATCACTAGAACTCACTTGTTAGGCTCAGAAAATGCCCTTCTGTTTGTCTTGGCCCGCAGTCAAGTATAGGTGCTTGTAGAAAAGGTGTCCTGTTAGGCATTGCCTCTGCTTGATTTTTGTTTTCTCAGCCTTTGCAGGGAAAGCATTGCATTGCGTTGCTGGGTCATCCTTGCAGACAGTACTGTAAGATGTAGTGATTTTTCTAAATGGCATTTTGCCTTGATTTCAAGGGCATCAAGTTCTTTGAGAGGATGCAGTGTTGTTAGTCCGAGGTTCATGAGATGCAAAGCATATTCAGTGCTTCTGTTGCCTATTCACAGATTCAGTATTGCCAAACTTTAGATATAGAATAGCTGAAATTGTTTGATTCTTGGGTGTTGCTATAGAATTTGTTTTATATTCTTTTCTGTTTCTTATTTTTGCTAGTTTATAAGGGATTATGCATGCTTGGCAAAGATAGGAAACTCTGTCAAGATGGTTGTCTGGATTGTACACTTAGAGGTATATATTTCCCTGATTACTACTTTAATTAATGATTCTTCTTGGTTATGAGATACTCAGAGTCAGAGAACCTGTATACCTGAAATAGCCTGTTTATATCTTTCTGAGAAGAAAAGGATACTGCATAAGGTAAAGAGAAAACTTTGAAAGCAGCAGTGCTTTAATAATTATCTTCCTGTAGCTCTTTGTCAGTGCAAAAGTGGTTCTTCTGGCCAAAGCATAAACCCCGTCACCCATGTTTAACCCAATACCCATGTTTAAACAGCTAGTAAAAGTATAATTCCTGAGAGAAAGACAAAAATGTTGATTATTAACTGTGGTTAGGGAGACTTTATTCACATGTGCACAGCTCCTGTGTGAACAGATGATAGCTCGCTGTATGCAGCCCAGGGTACATTTGGGGTCTCTGTTAAGGGTTTTCATGTGTCTTTCACTCTGGGGGCTGAAAGGATGACATGTTCCAAAATGAAACTCTTCCTGTGAGTGACCCCGCTCCAACTCTCCCCACCTTCGCCATTTCTCTGTGTTGGTGGTTTTCACCCCAGTGTACTTTTAGTGTGATGTAACTAACATCTCTTATCCTTCTGTTGTCTGAAACCCGTAACTCAGGTTTATTTTAGGCAGTACCCCTGAAGTCGCTGACAAGGGTATCTTTGAGTATTGAGGGAGGAACTGTGTTCCGCTGTAGGCCACACCTCATAAAGCCCTTTGAACATAGATTGGGTGAAACAGTCATCTTTGGGAAAAGTTGGCTACATTTGGGAATAGAATGATGCTGGTTTTCACATATTGACATTAGAATATTACATTTACTTATTTTACTTAATGACTGTTAGTTGTCTTGGAGTGTGAATGTTTCTTGTACATAGAGTGATATATTTTAATACCTTCAAAACGTATGGCGAAACAACTGAAGCACCAGCAGTGATCTGAATTTCACTCTCAGGTTTGGAGGATTTGCTTGCATATCCTGAATTGTCTGATGTTTCTGAAAACGAGGCTACTGGTGTAAGTGCAAAGCTTGAAATCCTGACTTGCTCTTCCTGGAGGGGTAATTTGTGAGAGAAAGCTGGTCATGACAGAGCAATGAGTGAAAACCTGATTTTCTCAAATAAGGACTATAACCATTAAGAGATTCCCATTCCCCATCTTGCCATTAATTTCAAACTCAAGTTTAAAGGCAGGCATATATAAGTTACACAAGTTAATATAAGTGACAGAAGGAGTAAGTACTTCTCAGGTGCTCAAAACATTATGTTTTATTTTGGATTTTAGTTCCTCTGTGCCAACTTCAGCTACCTTATAAAGGAGCAGGAGCAAAGCAATCTGACTTGTATTAGTATTTTTTAATCAGTGAAATTAAGCTGAGGGCCAGCTGGAAGACTTTGGTTCTATTGGAATAACATCTCTGATGAGCTTGGGGCTAAATTACTAATTCCAGTGAGGACTTTGAATTTTTCGTTGGGCTTAATGTGCAAAGCCCTTAAATATGCTGCCATATTTAGTAATCTGAACCTGTGAATCTATGGCTGCAGGTCTGAACCCCACAAAAATACTGCTGAAGTTTTTGCTGTAATATTCTCTTTTAAACAGATATTACCTTTACTGAGGAGTCTAAATCCCTACTGAGCAGCAGTATAATATTTGAATATTAATGTGATGAGTGCTGCAGTGTTAAGATTCAGTACACACAAACTTGGAGCGTTGACACTGATTAAATGGTACCAAAAGCTTCAACATTTTCTCAATATTGTACTCTCATGATGGCAACTTGGTGAGATACATATGGAAACAGCAGACATGGAACAGCACCTACAGAAATGAATGTAAGTTGAGTTCTAGCTCATTAGTAATCTGTACAGCTGTTAGCTTGAAGTCTGTGAAATCTGGGGCTTTGCAATTCAGAAAGGGAGGAAAGTGGACAATCTCAACAATGATAGAGGCGTTGGTGAGCAAAATTAAATGACTGGTAATTGTGATAGCTTACAACGAATGATGTTATTTACAAAAGCTCCTTTTTTTTGCATGGAATCTGATGTCTTCTCCCATGAGGTTGCTTATAATTCATATTCCACTTTAATACGCCTGCAAAATACGCTTTCTTTCTGTATAAGTATTATTTTTAGGATGTTGTGTTTCCTTGGTGCATACGCAATGAGCCTGAAATCCTGCAGGAACGTGTTTAATTTGAAAGTTTTATCCTCTGGGCCTGGTTAATTCAAATAGGAGGCTCAGAACAGCGGTTGCAGCGCCGGCAAGAATGCGGGAACGGCAAATGGGCGGCAGAGCGGAGCCCGTGCGGCTGCGGTGCCTGCGCCGGGAGGTACCAGTACGCTGATGGGCTCCTTTCTGAAGCTGCTCCACTAGCTCCTGGCCTCTCTCAGCGTCATGAATGTTCGGCCAGCTTTGCTTTCCTGGATATCCTTAGCGTAGTTCCTAGGGATCTCATAATCACAGCCTTCCTACATACTCTTTTATCCGGGAGCACAGTACGTAGCGCTGAGCTGCTTGACTTCATTGCTGGTGGTGCAATGCCTAGACAGGATTTGAAGTGGGTTTGTTGGTGTCTTTTCAAGCTGGAAAAAAATTGAACTGCAGCCAGTATTAACCCTCACCCTATTTTTTTGGTGGAGGGAGGGAATACACTTGCTCAGCCTGTCCTGCTCGAGAGCAGTGAACTACGTTTGCGTTTGAGGAATGCGAGAGCCGAGGAATTCCAGGGTGCAGCCTGCTGGAAAGCACTCCTGGCTCGTGGGCAGCAGAGGGGAACGGCCTTGCGACACGGGCGGGGGGGAAAGAAATGAAAGGCATTTTTTCTAATACCCTGGGCAGCACACGCAGGATGTTATGTCTGGCTTGGGCCGGGCTGACGTGGTGCCTCAGATTTTTGTCTCATAATGCTGGAAAAAAAACACATATAAGGGAAACACAGCGATAGAAATAGAATAAAATTAAAATGAAAAGCAAGCTTTCTGTTTCACAGCAAATAATTTGCAGGATCCCTCCTCAAAGAAATCTGTCTGCCACTAGAGATGGGGAGCAAGCAGCAGTGATTTTCCTGCAGTTTTACTGTCCACTTGAATATCCAAAACACTGCTGCCCCATGCCGGGATTGGGAGAAGGCAGTGGGGTGGGGAGCTGTGGGGTGGGGCTGAGAGATGCCTTGAAACAGCCCAGCCAAAGGAGAATTCCAGGTGTGTGTTAAAAAAGAGAAGATAGGGTAGAGAAAAAGAGCCAGAAAACTCCTGGCTTACAGTTGGCCAAAGAGCATCTCTTGGCTTGTAGGTACTGCGGCAGGAAGGGAAGGTATTAGCTCCTTCCTTAAAAGGGGATATGCATTTGCTAGAGAGCTCTGTGTCCTTTTCTCCAAGTACTTCTGGAGGGTGGAGTGGGGTTTATTACTTTTCCATAGCTGCTCATGAGCGACTGGAGTTTAAAATCACTTCCTTTCCAGGAAGAGGATGTGGTCAGATTTTTCTCTGGTCTCTCTGATGCTGGACCTGTCTTCAAGTCAGTACTCAGACTGGTACCCTTCTTGGAAAAAGTCTGCCTTCCTTGGCTGTTATTTTGACCTGGAGTGTGATGGAATGCCTTTTTATTTGAACTGTGCATATACAGGCTCTGAGCAGTCCTTTCCCTCTGTGGAATTCACCAGTTACACCCAAAAATGTAGCCTTTCTTTTTAAAAACAAAAGTGTTTAAAAGCCAGGGGTAGTGCATGTATGTGGAGGAAATCCCATTCAGTGCTGTGTACTGATCTGTGCCTGCAGGCTGGCAGCTGCCTCACTTAGTTGAATATATTAATAATGCAAGTCCCTAAGGCTGGTTGTTGTCTCTGGAGTCTGCTACGTGCAAGTGCTTTTCTATTCCAATGAATTCAAGTAATCAAAGCCCCACTGGCAGGGCCACTGCCGAACAGCCCCTGGCTTAGAGAAGGTAAACTATGATGCTTTTTTTCCCCACTTTATTGAGGCTGAGCCTTACATTGCCCAGGAATTTGTGTGTCGTCATCCCCTGTCCCATGCCCCCCCTCCCCCCGGCTTACATATATAGTCCAGATAAGAAACAAAGGCTTTCTTTCATTGTTCTAAACATTAATATATAGAAGAGAATGAAATAGCCATGCCATTATACCTGCATTTCGCTTGGCAGAGCTTTGACTGAAGAGAGGCCGTCCAAAATACTCATTGGAATTACTGTCTTCTTGAGCTTTCAGAAGTCACAGGGAAGGAGCTACTCCCCCTGCTTCCTTAGGAGTGTACACTGGGATTTCTAGCTCAAATTTATTTTGCTGAGACTTTGGAGTCAAGTTTTTGTATGCCGTTTTTGATGTAGGGGCTAATTAGGCTCTACACATCTTAATACTTTTTGCTACATCTGCATTAAAGATGGTATTGCATATATTTGCATAGAGTTTACATTTAAAAGTTAGCCATGCTGTGTGCAATGATAATTTTAACAAAGTACCATTGGCAGTCAATATTGTGAATAAGCATTCAAACTGGAAATAAGCATACAAAAAATATGGGTGCATCCAGTCTTCCTTAAGCAGTCTTGAAGAATTTGAAGTTCTTTTTTTAGCATCAGAAGTTTGTTGGGATATTTCCCACAAAAAAAGTGAACAAGAGGAGCATAAAGAGAAGCTTAGAGCTGCTGCTTTACCTAGAACCTCTGTCAAATGATTCCAGCACTCACCAAAACTTACCCCAAAGTCAGAGCATATTCAGTGTGCTACGAGTGCCATTGCCAGTCTGCATGCTCAGGTGTGACATTTACTTCTGCAGCTTCAGCTTGGTCCCACTCTGAATTTAAATGTATACAAAAAACCAGATCTCTGGGAAGGTCTGAGGTTATTGGAGTTTAGTCCTGGCATGTAAAGGATTTCTGGTTTACTCAGCTGTTTTCCAAAGTACTGCTAGTGGTCAGTGGTGGAAAATCCTGAGGTCTTTTTGGTGTTCTCCTGTGTAAGTGTACTGGCTTGTTCCATTTTTCATTTGTCTCAGGTCAGAATAGAATCATAGAACCATAGAATAGTTGGGGTTGGAAAGGACCTTAAGATCATCTAGTTCCAATCCCCCTGCTATGGGCAGGGACAGCTCCCGCTAAACCATGACACCCACAGCTATGTATAACCCAGCCTTGAACATCGCCAGCAATGGAGCATTCACAACTTCCCTGGGCAACCCATTCCAGTGCCTCACCACCCT